>CAICTM010000149.1:0-105552 GCA_903772945.1 Seminavis robusta
GAAAAGAGAGAGATATCTAACAATTTTTGTGCATGGATGGGTTAACATCCTGCTGCGGTCCAGCCTGAGGATACCCTCCCCTACGGCTCTGCTGGCATCTTGTCCTTCATGCCAAGGCTGCCCAAGCTGGGACCTGATACACAGACACACTTACGGCGGGCACTCTTTGGTCTGGCAAACTAACTGGCCTCACGGCTCCCTTGTTGATAATGGTTTTAATACCGACAAAATTCCTGTGTAAGCCCCTGTATCCCAGGTTTTGCGCTGCAGTTCCCTATCAATGTGCTAACCCCCCTACCAGAGGGCATCTTTCTACTTGGTGCTGCTCCAGTTGGGCCAGTGGATGAGTCATGTTGATTGGGCAAATAAGTAGATGAGACTCAGCTAGGTGGGGGCTTCCCACCACATTGCCCGCGTCAAAAGCACTCCGGAGCCATAGTTTTGTAAACTAATGAGATATTTACACCCCTATCTGGCAATGCCATGTGCAGACTCGGGCCCAACGCCGCCGACGGCACTTCCCCCCGTCCACCCCTTTGCAGCTCCTTGTCATCAGGTGCTGGGAGATTGTTCAGGACCACCTTCAACAAGCTAGGCCAAAGGTTGAACTGTAACAGACGACGAGACATCGGAACCACTTCGGTCACAACACACGGGCCAACACCACACCGGTCTTGGTTCCCACCCAAGTCCAAAAAGATCAAGACTCAGAGCCGCCAAACTCAGGAGGTTCTTCCCAGGAGTTACGGATGAGACTATCAAGCGAACTCTCGATGTACCACTCAGTATGGAACCAGGGCGCCACCCAGGAAGGACACAGAGAGGTCAGATCGTGTCTACCAAACCCATCCTGAATATCCCAAGACGCCACGAAGATGTAGCCACAGATACAATCTATAGCATCACACCAGCTATTGATGATGGGTCTACTGCAGCCCAACTTTTCATTGGTAGGACTTCCCACTACAGGACACTTCGCCCCGCTGGGAGCTCCAATGCCAGTTACATCAGGAATCTGATGGATGAAATCAGAAAGCTTGGTGCCATGAACAGGATACGGTCCGACAATGCTAAGGCTCAGTGCAATCAGAGGGTCAAGGATATATACAGGACCTTTTGCATCGACGACTGGCACTCTGAGGCCTACAAGGGCAACCAAAACTTTGCTGAGTTGGGCTGGAGGGATACAAAAGCGAAGATTCAGATGGTACTGGACACCCGGGACGTCCCCTCTGAGTGCTGGCTCCTGTGTGGACAGTTTATGTCCGCTCTACAGAACCACATCGCCCTGGAATGTCTTGGTTGGCGTACACCTTTTGAGTGGTTGTTCGGTTTCACACCGGATATCTCAGCCCTTATTCAGTTTGAGTTCTTCGAACCCGTATATTACCAGAAGTACGGTGGCTCATTTCCAGAAGATTCTGTTGAGGCGGTGGGTCGGTTTGTCGGCGTAGCGGAGGACGTGGGTCATGGGATGACTTACAAGATATTGACGGGGTCAGGCAAGGTCATATGCAGGGCAGTGGCCAGGACGGCAAGGAAGGGAGCTGAGCTCAGCAACTGGAAGGCTGATGGATTTGCTCAGAGACAAGAGTCAGCTTGTTCAGATAGCCAGGATCAATGAACATGCCGCTGGCAAGAGAAAGGCTGCTCCAAAGCAAGGTGGTCTGACCAAAGCCCGCCTTGCTTCGGAGTAGCCTTTCTCTTTCCAGTGGCATGTTGATTGATGGCGGCCATCCGAACCAGCATACCCCCCTGTCTGAGCAAAGCTTTGGCATGCTGGGGCCTCAGCCTACCCCTGAGACCAGCGTTGCCCTGCCCCATCATGTTGAAGTGCATTCGATCGAATGATTTGGTAGCGAGCTCGGCAACGTTGTCCGTGTTGGCGGCGCTACCATAGTGTTCGATTGCATGCCTGACTGAGTTATGGAAGATTTCTTCCTGCTTTGTACTCAGTTTTTTTGAAGAAATTTGTAATTTGTGCCTGGCCTGCAGCAGGAGCTTCGTTCCTTGCAAGGGCTCTCATAACAGGAGATGAGACTCCATGGACTGCTCCCTGTAGGAAATATTGCTGCAGATGCCGATCCAATTTTCCGGCAACTAGAGGAGTCCTGGTTTTCACAGAGGCACGCCCTGTCTTGCCAGCAGCCGCCAAGAACACCATGCCATTGTCGTCCACCTTGGGGAAGCGTCCTCCAGACGAGTACATGCTCCGGATATAGTGGTCGATACAAGCCGGAGCCTCTTTCTTACTCGCACTCATCGTCGTTCTTGGATTGCGATGAATACAGCTTCCTCGGATTGCGATGAAAGCGGCTATATCCTCGGCTGCAGTGAGTATCTCTACCTCTACGGCTACTATTACGGATGGGATGACCTCGGTTATATTGTCTTGCTTCACTATCTGGCTCAATCCTCTGGATGCATGCTCCGTCGGTCTTTCGAAACAACACAAAAACAACACGACGAGAGACTGATCGAGCTGACACAGAGAAATTCGAAATGCGAAATATTGAAGCAGGACTGACGTCAGCCGACTGACGTCATCGAAAAGATCGAACCTGATTGGCTAATGGCTCTACAGCGGCTCTACAGCGGTAGTGTACGGTTGGGCGGATGGCAGTACAGCGGTCCCGCTGTACTTTCTGTACCAATCGTTTGACCTTCTGTGGATCGAAATTGCGTTTTGGAAAATTTCTATTCAGTGAAGTTGGAAGAAACCCTCCCCCGCAGGGGGAGGGGAAGTTGAAAGAGAGGAGGAGGAGAGGCGGAGGTTCTTAGCTTTAGAAGTCATGTCAATTTTAGCTTCCTGGTTTTAAGTATAGCTCTGCATTTCTCAAGGTTAAGTGTGTTGCTATGGTGTGGGTTGACACATGTGCCACTGGAATGTTCTGTGGTTTTTAAAAAATTGATTGCCTTTGCCTTCTGAATTGGTGCATTGGTGGTACACTTGATTTTCTAAAAGTGGATTGGAATGACAGTCTTGTAGGCAACAACCAGTTTTGCCACCAGTGCAATATTGCGGGGATCTGGTTGGTTGGTTGGTTGGTTGGTTGGTTGTTGTTCTCAGTTCTGTTGTTGCTCTGGATTTCATTGAGTCCATTCATCCAGCTTCCCATACTCAATTCCAATTGGCTCATAATGCAAAGTTGGATGGAAGCTCTTCGGGCTTCTTCTTCTTGTTAAAAAATGGCATCGGCTTGACTTGGTGGTTTTCGTCTTGACTTTGCGTGGCTATTCGATATGACTGATAGTGGTACCGGTACCTCTTGTTATTGTATTGCTGCCTGCGTTGGCGAGTGTTGTTATGTTGCTGCCGCTGGCAACTGGCAACACTGCAGCAAGATATCGATGTGTTGCTTTGCTTGTGCCGCAGCGGCGATGCGACGGATCTGGATCCAGTACATCTATTGTGCTACATTGTTGTTGCTTGTTGCGACCACTAGCTAGCTAGATGTTGTTGGACTTCTTGTTGTTGTTTGTTGTTTGCTTGCTGATGAGGCGATGAGGCTGATGAGATTGATGAGACAAGGGGACGAGCTCAAAAGCTAGCTTGAAAGCACCAACGAAATGGTTCCACCTGGAAGCTGTCGATCAACATAAAACGTCCGAGCTACGCCATTTTGTACAGTGGCTCAGTACGTGGCAAACCAATCCACTACACCATGCATGGTGTAAAAAGAATGAGAGGCCCCCAAAAGCACGCACCTTAAAGTTTTGAGTTTCAAGGGTATCATGTGTATCATGTGTATAATATGTATCGTACGTATCGTATGGATTGCATGTATGGTACGTATTGTACGTATTGTACGTATTATATGTATTATACACGCGAACGTGGAATCAATGAGAACTCCCTCAGCAGCAGTCTTGACACAGCCATTTTAAATCACACCACCAACAAAAACACCACCATCAACACTTCTTCTTCTCTCCTCTTGTTGCTCTTGCTATTGTTGCTTCTGTTGTTATTCAGCTATCACACCATCTCTACCACTACTATCATGTACATTTACTCAGCTTCCTGCGTGTGAAATGGTCAGAGAGAGTTGCTATTCATCAGATGAGCAAAAGAACTTTGATGTTACATCACTCTCTCTTATTTGCTCCCTCCATGCCATACCCAAATCTCTCAACAATGCTTTCACTCTTTCTCTACTATTCATAGACTGATAGAACAAGGTAAACAAAGCATGACACCACCCAGGAAGTCAAGGAAGTCAAGAAACAGCACATTTCCATTTCACCAGTAGATCACAGTACTGAAATCCTGTAAGTACCCTTTGTATCGTACGTATGATATGTATAATATGTATCGTATGTATGATACGTATGGTATGTATGGTATGGTATGTATTGATCATACAAACCTGTTGTATGATATCTATCGTATGTATTATATGTATGATGTATATCATACATATTTGTGTATTGTACTGACTGCAATCTTTGTTTCTGCTGTTGTATATGACTTTATTCATAGGTATCATGGCTCAAGAAGGTGGCTGATAAGAATCCCATGGGGGAGGATGCCTTACTAAAATAGATGAAGTGCACGCTCCTCCTGGCCCGGACAATTGTTGACCTTTTTGGCTTTGGGAAATATTCCTAATCTTTTCCGAAAATGCTGCAGCACTGGGGGCTTAATTACTTTTTAGGTTAACAACCTATTGGGTCCGGAGGACCTTTTTCTATGCAGGCAATAGTTGAGCCGAGCAATAAGTTTCTTGAAGGTTCAGTTCCATACTAAGTAGTGGACTGGTCTCGCTGAAACCTTCCTCAGGGACAGCGGTAGTCCAGCAGTTCAGGGAGCCTTGTCTGCCTCAGGAGTATTCCAACACCTCCAGTAGGCACCAAACAAGGACTTGGCCCTGTCAGTCAGACAGGAGGGCCAGCAGAGCTCTCTCTGGCCCTTTGGGCCAGTCCCTCAGGAGCTGGGGGGCTTCGTTATTCAATCGTGCAGTGGCAGTCTGGGAACAGTACTATCTGCTACCTCCTACTGCTTCTGCCCGGCCTCAACAGGATTGGTATCAACTGCTGCGGTATCAAAGGGGCTACAAGCTAATCAGGATCGGTCTCAATCTTTCGTACTATTTTCTTACTATGGTAGAAAGGACGATCCTTTCTTGCTGCTTGCTGGAGATAAGCCAACTGCGCATGCTGGAGTTGTAGGCCAGCATAGCTGTTGGAGCTATCTCTGACGGATTCAGAGCTCTCGCTCCTAAAAGTTATCGCTCCCCACGAGTGCGTATGGATCCGCTCTCATTGGAATGCCACGATAACGACTAGTTACTAACTAACATATCTACAAACTCTCCCCATGAATGAACATCCATGGGCCACTCAGCATCGACTGCTAGTGGAACACAATGCAAGATGGGGAATCTCAACTGTGGAGGGACTTGCACATGGTTGGTTGGTTGCTGGACCAAAGGTAGGCAAAGGGGTTGCCTGCTTCATCAGCATGGCCAGACTAGGTAGGTGTCGGCGGTGCTGGTTGCTATCATAGCTGTTGTTTGTTTTCTTCATATGTAGACAAATATTGTGGCTTTGCCACAGGCCGAATTCAGCGGTGGCAAGCTCTCAGTGGGGCGGCCTTCTTGCCCCGCGGACATGTTCCTTGACTGTGGGTCTTGGGCTCGATCGATCAGGAATATGAATCGATCGCCCTAGGGAAAATCCAACGGCGTCACCGGGATTGGCCCATTGCCAAGTACTGTTGCCATGGTAGCTAGCTTCGGGGTAGAAAGCATCGTGGCAGACAGCTTCTGGGAAGGAGATACCATGGTAGGACCTATACTCCAACACCTTCATCCTCGACGCCATTGCCGACGACCGACGACCGCGGCTTGAGGCTTGAGGTACGAAGAGAAGCTAGCTTACTGGGATCAATGAATCTCCCCACAGAAGCTCCTAAAACCCAAAGTGAGATACCCACTGACTAAATGAAAGGTGCCTGATTCAATGGTGATACTCTTGTTGCCTCGAACCTCTTCGTTCGTCTCGCCGTGTTCCTTGAGTTACTCCAATCGGTGGGGTGATCGCTCCGTACGGAAGGAAAATCGTGATTTCACGATTTTCAATGACTCGACGGTGTAAAACCTTTAAAATGTGAGCGCAAACAGGTTACGTGATGTGTGCCTGCTTTCGGTACGGGGAACGTTGTCCTTTAAGTCTTCGTCACTCCTGGAACTCAGAGGACGCAACGTACTGACTCAGTGCCGTCGTAATAAGTACCGAAACTGCGCGGGGGTGCTGATTGGCTGAGCTGCTTTCCAGAGAGAACGACAACAACGTTCCAACACGTTCCGTGGAATCGCTGAAACAGTACAGGACGGAAACTCGTGACAGTCAAAACGTCAAAACCTGCACAGACGAATGGAAAGAGATAAGCCACGGGGACTTCCAATAAATCACGTAATTCGTTGAATAGGTTGCAAGCAATAAGCCCGGATCTCAAAGGGATATCGCGGTGTTTCTCCTGATAAACAGCCAATTTCCTCGAGAGGTAAATGACTTGCGCGATTTCCAAGATAGGTGCGAAAACGTTCAGTCTCGAGTTCTCTTGGAGACTGCAGGTGTCCGTTCACGGGACCAGTGCTTCTTCTTTCGAGTGAATTGACCGCTTTTGCTTCTAGCTGCCGTCGTAACTGTCCTCGTCAATGAGGTTGTGGCTTTTGTAGGTCCTTTCAAGGCAATGGTGATAGTGTCGGTCGTGTAGTTGGATTGGTGGGTGGTCAACTCAAAGGTGCCTGACGCTCTGGTGAAGACTAGAGCTGTCAAAATTGACCAGAAGATTGTTGAGTTATGACTTCAAAAGTAGGCTTTGAAATCCACACCAAATGCCAGGAAAATTCAATGATTCCAACTGTAACTGTAGTGTAGCACTGATTGTTGTAGTGTGGAGAGCTCCTTGTCGGCCTGGAGACTCTCCTTCCCTTAAAACTGCCTGAATTCTATGCGACTGTTAATCCAATAAGTTTCTTGAAGGTTCAGTTCCAATACTCAAGTAGTGGACTGGGTCTCGCTGAAACCCTTCCTCAGGGACAGCGGTAGTCAGGCAGTTCAGGGAGCCTTGTCGTGCCTCAGGAGTATTCCAACACCTCCAGTAGGCACCAAACCAAGGACTTGGCCCTGTCAGTCAGACAGGAGGGCCAGCAGAGCTCTCTGCTGGGCCCTTTGGGCCAGCTCTCCTCAGGAGCTGGGGGCCTTCGTTATTCAATCGTGCAGTGGCAGTCTGGGAACAGTACTATCTGCTACCTCCTACTGCTTCTGCCCGGCCTCAACAGGATTGGTATCAACTGCTGCGGTATCAAAGGGGCTACAAGCTAATCAGGATCGGTCTCAATCTTTCGTACTATTTTCTTAACTATGGTAGAAAGGACGATCCTTTCTTGCTGCTTTGCTGGGAGATAAGCCAACTGCGCATGCTGGAGTTGTAGGCCAGCATAGCTGTTGGAGCTATCTCTGACGGGATCCAGAGCTCTCGCTCCTAAAAGTTATCGCCGAGAGCCCAAATAGCTGAGTCGTATACCTTTGATGAATTGCACGGTAGGAAGATTCACGGTGCACACCAAGCGTCAACACTGAAGGAGGATATGCCTCATAGAAGCACGGCTACACTATCCTATAGTCTCACCGCCGTTCACCTCCGCCCCATGAATGAGGGGCAGGTCCCTACAGCTCTACTTACAATGGGAGTGTGCATCCTCCCGTCGTGACCTGGAGCACGGTGGCCTATCAAGGATTTAACCTATTAGAAAGGCAGTGACGCAGAGGTGAAGAGGAGGATTGATTCAAAGGAATCTATTCAAAGAGGCCAATGCTCTGGGGCACTGGCAATCAGGGTATGGATCAAAGCTGTTGGGTGGAGGTGGCCACTGGATCAAAGGCTGGGTCCCAATCCAGTACAGCTACCACAACTGCAAAAAGAAGGGATCAAAGCCAAAGGCTGATAGAGGATTCTCAACAGAGATATGGAGAAATCACTCTATAGCCAGTAGAGACAGTGGTTGGTGTTATCAAGGTGTGTTGTTGGAGGTTTCAATAGGAGAGGCAGATAGGAGCAGAGAGGTGGCTGATTCAATAAGGGGGGGTGTTGCACAATCTAGCTGCGAGGCTAGAGGGGAACCATCGCCTGTGCTCATTACTGAAGTAAACATTAAAGTAGAAAGGACAAAGCTTGTCTTTTCCAAATATAGGGAACTGAGTTTGGGTAGTAGGACTATGTTGGGTTGCCTTTGATGGTGCTTCTTTATAATACCTATATCTCGGGCACACAACAGTAAGGTAGGCTCTTCGTCTGTTATAGCCTCTGTTTTTAACATTAAAGCCTGCTTCTTTGCATGCAAGTGCAAATACAGACATCAGTTCCTCTTTGATAAACTTTTTGTCATTTTTGTTGAATTGCTTGGCAGCCAATTGCACTACGCTAAAAGCTAGTGTAAAGATCTTTCGATGTTTTGTAGTTTGAGAGAATGAAAGTATTTGAGAGAGATTAGAAAGCTATGAAAACTAATCCATGAGAGAGATCGTTGTAACTCATTGAGTTGGTCTCCCGCGGGAGCCTTGAAGTGTGATATCGAGGTTATGGCAATAACTCTACGTACTCCACAGTCCATTTCCGGAACACGTGGAAACTTCAGCTAGTAGCTGTCTGTAGCGTGGAAGCTTTCCACGCCGGCTAAATATCTAGACGATGTTTCATCACAACTAGTATGACTAGCAGTTATGAGAACCCTGTCTCAATGACTATTCACGAAGGACTACGTCATGAGTCGAACTCAAACCCTATCTAGGATCGAGTCGCGAATAAGGCTAAGAGCGTGTATTGCATTCGCCCCCTGACAAGGGTCACAGAAGGCACGACATCAGTCGGACAAGGAGAACATATGAATTAAAGTGTGGGGCACTCTCCGGAGATTGGATGTAGACATGTGCGTCGCACGATGGCAATCCTACAAGGGGATCAGGCCTTGTATGGGTGTAAATACCTTATGTTCCAAGTCTGGTAGACTTGTGCCGCCATTGGCGGTAGCATGTCGGAGCCGTACAGTGCCATTGTTATTGACTCGGTCCATATTGTAAGGACCTTTGTACTTTGGCTGACCGTACTTGCGGTGCTGATACTGTTGAACCTCACAGTATCGTTGACATTGTATTGATGAGGGACACGCGTCGCGTTTTCCTTATCAGTGTTTCTGGATGAGTCGTTGGCGACGTTCTTTGATGTGTTTCCAGTTTACTTCAAACGGACGTTGTGAATCGCGTCACGATTGAACACATGTGGTAATGAACTTGCGACGAAGTCCATATTCATCCCGGAGAGTCTTCTCGACTTCTGTGCGGAACTCACGTCGCTATCCATGATAACCTCAGCAGGCGCATGGATACTGGTGAGCCACGTCTGTTCTAGAACGATGGCTGCTTCGTCTGGCATTGGAGCAGATCTCGGCATCTCGAACCATTCGTTACGGGATCAATCATTGTCAAGCAATGAAAAGGACAGGGATTCCTTTTCTTGGGATCCCCGAGTTGTATGTACATGTGATCGTCTGATCCATGTCTCGATAGTAGTTCACTAGTCCAATGAATCTACCAAGTTTTTCCTGTTCGTAGGAGGAGCGATGTTCTGGATCGCATCTATTTTCTTGGTTACGGGTTGGATTCCTTCTCAGTAATCCAGTGGCTTAGATATCAAGTTCTCTTCTTTCGAAGAAGGACTTGGTAGCATTGATCTTAAGTCCGGCTTCTCGAAGCCTTTAGGAGAACTTCATCTAACTATTCAACGTGATCTACTAGATCGCCGTTAGTTAGGATGAGTTGATCATCAATGTATGCACGGACATTTTCCAAGTCGTGCATGAGTGTTCCCATCTTCCTTTGGAAGATGTCGGGACTATTGCATAGGCCCATCGGTACTCGTTGGTATTCGTATTTCCTGAATCCGTCTAGATTCAGTAGCATGTCTTGTATCCTTGGGATCGGACAAGGTTTTTGCTCAATCCTTTTGTTCAGTTCCCGGACGTCAGAGATGAACCGTGTAGATCCATTCTTTTTGGGAATGATAAATGTTGGTGCCGTCCACTCGGAACGGTTTACCTTCTTAAGTGCTCCTGCGTCGCAGAGACGTTCGACCTCTGTCTTAAGAGTGTTGGTATGGACACGTGGAGTAGGGTAAGCCCTAGTGCCTTGTAAGGGGCTGCCTCCGAGGATCCGCGAATACATCGGATATCCGTGCTTACTTTGAGGCTGTCTAGCATGGTAACTCTGGCTAATATTGAGGCTATGGCTATTATACCTTTTGATCTTTATAGTTAGGAGAGTAAGAAACAACCATCCCTTTGGGTATAAGCGCCATGGTTGTTGTGTAGTAGTCGCTCACATTTTGCGGATTGAGTCAAATCCGAGGTGAGGATATTCCATCCGTGGATTGGCGATCCTATAGTAAAACAGTACAAAACTGCCTCCGTGCCGCGGATAATGCCATCTTGCTGTTGTTGCTCCTACAAATGGAAGCTGTTGTTGTTGTTCGACACGCTGTTGACAGCATTGGAAGCCTTTGCAATGCAAGCTTCGAACGCTGTGCTCACTCGTTTGGCATCCTGGCTCTTGTTCTTGTTGCTATGGATGAGAGTAACCTGAAGGGCGTTGACACCGGAGACGTTTGGTCCAAACCTGAGAAAGGTTGAACGACCACGAACTGAGGTGGTGTTAGAGCTCTTTACCTTCCTAAAGAGTGGCTCCCACTGCACACTTTCAGGCAGATAAACTGCTCCTTGGAAGCGATTACCAGGTCCCCTGATACCGTCAGGTCCATCAATCACCTCATGGCCATCAATCAGCACACGAAACAGCGTACTGTTACCAAACTGTTCAAGAGTCAAGGATCCTTGCACACGCCGGTCATAACCCATGGTAGATGTAATTCTGATAACCATGGTGATATCATCAGATTGATCACTGCTGAAGGAAAAAAGAGTGCGCCAAGCAACACTACGAGCAATCATTCGACCACAGAGAGAGTGAAGGCTACTAACAAGAAAAAGAAAGAATGAGCGAAGACGATACACAGTCCCAAGTCCACCAATGTACATCCGCTGGCACACAGCAAGAAAGGAGTGGATGGCTTGGATGGAAGACAACATAATTGCTATTTAAAAAGGGTGACGGCCAAAGTGTGAGCAACGACAGGACAACAGTAAGTGCCAAGATCACAGCCGCAAACCAAACCAGAAGCATTCAAACAAGACCAATCAATCGGAGGCGGGCTGAATCATTGGAACTTACCTTGGACTATCTCTTAACCAAAGAAGCAGTCTCGTTCCGTGTGCCGAGAGTGCGCGGCTTCTCCTCAAAACCGAGGGGGAAATATTGGAGTCGCCGCTCGAGCTCAATCTTGTTGTCACTCACTTGTGCTCACAACTCATCCAATCCTGGACTTTCAACCGCCACAACCAATCAATACAAGTAGTAAGTAAGTGAGTCAATATGTTCGGTCGCTACTCCCTTGATCAGTTCTCCTTTATGGCCGATGCCACCAACAAGGATACCGGTAAGAAACTCACCTTCACCATCAACGGAGACATGACGAGCTTCACCGTTTGCTTCCAAGATCACGAGGAAGAGGAGGCAGTGGAGGCCACCCAAGTTGTTCCATCCGTTGCTGTTGCCGAGCCTCTCCCTTCCACGGTCGCTTCCACGACGGCTGCTGCGGACTTTTTGGAGTCGGAAGAATCAGAATATTCAGAGGAAGAAGACGATGAGTTTGATGCCGGCGTCATGGAACAGGAAGTGGACTTTCTTACAGACGGCTTGAACGCTAGTGTCAACATCCTAGATACCACCGATTCCAGTTCTGATTATGATGAAGTTGGCGGATTTTCACAAGAGCAGTTCTTCGCTCCTATCAAGTCGAAGACTACCAAGAAGCCCAACAACAAGAAGCCCGCTGCCATCAAGAGTCTCCCTCCCCGCAAGCAGCCCTCCCGTCGTGGCAAGAAATAGGTATCTGTAGGTCTGACTCCACCATTGACTTGCATTCTTGCGATCGATTGTGGTGTGGTGGCTGAAGTGTACAGTTGGCCGAACGGATCGCGTTGTGTGTGGTGTGTGGTTGAAGCTGGTCGAACAGAATCGATCGCGGTCGAACAGATCAGTTGGAGGGAGATGCCCGCTGCACTTATAACGCCTTCAAACGTAATTTCCGAAAATAGTATAGAAAAGCAGTAGCGCAAAAAATGTCTTAGATGACGTGTCGCGTCTGGGGAGCTTTCCCTCCATCATTCCCACAAGAGAAAAGACGGATTGATTTTTCAATACCCCATACACAAAGCTCTCTTTGCTAGTTGGAAAGCACGTCCGATCATCAGTGCTATTGATAGCTGAATAAAAACATATCTACGCTTACTCGTTGGCTACTCTTGGAGTGGCTGATCGATTGACTCGGATTGGACGATCGAACACTTTCATTCCAGAGCTGAAAAGCAATCGACACCACCATGACGAAGAAGACGGGCAGAAAGCGCCTTGCAAGGGATAGTCAGGTCTTCACAAGGAAGGATGCACTCCCTGCCATCATACGGGAGGCTCTGGGGAAGGGACAATGGAGAGCGGAGCTTGTTGATAAGAAAGGCCGACCAAAGAACATGTTTCTTGACGTGTCATCTCAAATGCTCCGACACCCACTCGAAGGCGAATTTCCGACAGAGAACCAGCCAGATAATGATGCAGAAACCAAGAGCAATGAGAGTGACAGTCAAAAGGAACAATCCGAGGACGAACAGGAAGTCCGAGACTTGGACAACGAGCCGCTCAACGAGTCTGTCGAGGTTGTTGTTGCCACCGCCGAAGAAACCAAGGCAGATGATGACGGCCGGAGCAATGATCAGAATGCCACAGTAGTAGTAGAGACTTCAAGTGACGATGAGGAAGAGGAGGATCGAAATCCCGACGATGAGCTGGAAGAGGATATTCCAGTCTTCGCTGGCCAGGATAAAGACGAAGCCGTCCGAGTAGCCGGTGAGCAGGTTGCTTTCAATGCCAAGGATTTTGCAGCAGCAAGAGGAATTGAGATTGATGATGACAAGCACCAAAAAAAGTGGAACGCATACATTACCGAGAAGAATATCTTGATCAATGATGGCTGGACTGTCGAATGCAAGCCACCAAGCAAGCAGTCGATTCAGCTGGGCGAGCGAGTCAAGGAAAGGAGTGGCCGCAAGCGTGTTGGCATTGTTGTCGAAGATAATAGGGAGGAAGACGACGCTGGACCATTCTGGGCAGTTCAATTCCAGGATGAAACTGAACCTGAGAAGCGCGTCTCATCCAAGAGGCTTCAGCTGGTAAAGGACAAACGCATTGTGACTTGGAAAGCAGTCGAGGAGTCCACACCGAAGTATCCAGTTGAGCAAGCACGCAATGCTGGTGTTGCTGGGTTCAAGTTTCAAGAAGCATTCATGGACAACGCCGATCCAGACGATGCGACGTACAGCTACCCATTCCTCAGTTTGTTAATTCATCTGTGGCCTGGAGATTGGCGTGCACATCTGCAGAACCTAAACAACGCCATCGGAGAGTCCAACCGACAGATTCTTGCGAATCCCAATATCCGAAATGCGAAGAAGAAGACGATGAGCTTGGTCACGGAGAGAGAATGGTGGATTGTTTTCGGTGTCATCTTTGTCGCTTGCCCTTGCCACAAGGGAGGAGAGAAGCTGTTCGAAAAGGAGCGACAGAAAGGTCGACTTGCACCAGTCATCGACGTCAGTATCGATCAGACCATGTTCGATGAGACAACAGGCCAAGCTGGCAAGAAAGTCATGTCTTTCGATCGATTCAAGAAGGTCAAAGAGCGGCTTCATTTGGCCTTTGATGATGGTACCAACTCCGATGATCCATGGCATCCGATTGCTCAGTTGGTCGAAGATTTCAATGATAATCGAAGGCGTTGGGTTGTCGGCCAGTTCGAAAGAGTTCTCGATGAGCTAATGAGCCCCTTCCGTCCTCGATCGACAAAGTCCTCAGGCCGCTCTCTACCCAAGCGACTAAAGTAGCGACTAAGCCATATTTCGTAGTTTAGTCGATAGTTTAGTCTCTGAGGGTGGTGTCTACCCAAGCGACTAAACGTCCCACGGACTAAAGGCTTTAGTCATTATGTTGCTCACCGACTAACGACGTTGTTAGTCGGTGAGCGATAAGGACTAAAGCTTTTTATGAACTCTTTAAGAATCAATCTTCAATCAGCCTCATTGCACAGCTCAACAAAGAGGCATCTACTTGCACAACAAGCCAAGCTGTAACTCAACCTTTTTGTCACTGTCTTTATAGCCACTATGTAGCCTCTTTGCACCTCTGTGGTGGGCACCTTGTGGTAGCTAGGCCGTTATTATTATGTCGTCCTCATCGGATTCCACTCTTCCAGGGAGGCCTTGGACTCGTCATGGGAATGGCAGATACCGCTGTAATGTTGGCACGGATGATTACGATGGCACACAACAGCCCATGGTTGACAACCGTCTTTTGCCAAGGAAACTCGGAAGCAATACAACCATGCCAGAGCTTTCCAGTTGTATTCTAGACGACTATCTTGGACGGTCCCTACATTTGATTTCAAGAATTTGAGGATATCTACCCATCAGCCGTCCTCGTTACCAGAGATTGAGAGAAGATTTCATGAATTCGGGTCATGAGTTCTACAGTGGGTCCACTGATGCTTTCGACCGGAAGTATCATGTTTGGACGCACGTCTATTGATGCCGTTGAAATGTTTGGCATACGGTTTCCCGCTCAACCATTCCTGACTATTTCCAATGTCCAGACCTTCGCAAGGATTGCCGCAGTAACTTTGATGACATCTGGCTCATTTGTATCAAGACGAGTATCTTGGTTTGCCGACTGCCACTGATTTACGAAATATTTCAATCTTCACTTGGCGGCCCACGGTGTTCCTTGAATGCTTGGAAGTCTTGCTGTATGCACAATCGATGGAAGACAGTGCCCAATCGAATGGCAGGAGCATTCCAAGGAGCCAAAAAGGTCCCTACCCTGGTTCTGGAGGCAATGTGCGATTACAATTTATTTTTCTGGCATGCTTCGTTCGCTATGCCGGAACACTCAATGACATAACAATTTTCGACATGTCGCTCTGCTGGAAAACATGATCAGCGGAAGCTTACCGATCTCGAGACTATTGGTGGCGTCGTCCTTTTGACATTGGCGATGAAGAATTTCCACAGATGTTTATTTTGGTTGACGGTATATACCCAAAATACTCCCGTTTTGTCAAACTTTATCCGAGCCAATTTTGGATTGGGAGAAACAATATTCCGCTTGGCAGGAGGCGGCTAGGAAGGACATCGAGCGGGCATACGGTGTGATTCAGGCCAAATTCCAAATTTATGGCTCGTCCATTCCTGGATTTGGAATTGCGCAAAATCGGAAACCGTGTAAACACCTGCCTCATTCTCCAAACATGTTTGTTGTGGATCGGGTGATGGGAGATGTGAGGGCCAAGTACGATCCAAGTGTCACTACAGTTGATCGAGAAATTGTCATCGATGTGCCGCTGACAGGCAAACCGTCCAAAAACTAGTAGAGGAGCCACCCGAATTGGTTGGAGGAAAACCAAGAGTGTTCGAGATACTATGTTCGTAGGCAACAGTGGAATTCGCTGATGGATATCAAAGAGCATGAGCGTCTACATGTGGCTTAGTAGAATTTAAAACTGGAAACAAACTATAGTAATTGAATTAAACTCGGTATAGTTTTTTGGTGGCTCATGTTCCACTTTGTCATCCTGTCGATATTTGGTGTTGTCATCCTGTGATATACGGTGGCGGCATTAGGCAAGTCGGAATTGTCATCGCCACTCCTTTTCCACTTACTTCTCCATTGGCGACAGCGGCAGTAGCAGCCGCGGCAGTGGCAGTAGTAGCCATGTGATCTGTCATGGAGGAATCAGGGCTGCAGATTTCTTGCTCTCTTCAACTACGGTGGGAGGAGTAGGCGCTTGTTTTTTGCGCCTGTTGCTGTTGTCGCCCATCCCGCAATTGATTCTGCGCTCCTGGAATGCTTGTTCGTCAGCTGTGGTTTCTTCCAACAAATTTTCGGCCTCCGTCATCTTGCCAAATTTCATCAAAGCTCCACCCGTTTCATCTTGGACTTCTGGATTCCACGGTGGACTACTCCTCGGAGAGCATCTGCTGGGAAAAGGCATGGACTCCAAATGTTGATTGCGTTCTGGTTGCTCGAAGCACCGAGTTGGAAAGAGCCAGGTTGAATTTTGTCGTTTTTTGCCAGTGGGTCGGGTATGCAAAGAACCCATTGGTCACGAGTATTGTTGGCTTTCGGCTTGCTTTCGTCAACACCGATTGGTCAGCATTCAACTCATCCTTCTGCGATCAGCTTCTGTCTCGGTGATATGGGGATCAAAGACGGGCCACTCGGTCAAGTGGGGAATGCAATTGCGATGATTGAAAGCTTCAAAATTCGTACCACGCTTGCGCTTGGACTTGCCGTCGTCATCAGCACAGCGGTGGTCTTCTTGACTTTCTTATATTGTTGTTGCCGGCTTTGCCCCTTTGCCGCCTTTGCCGCCTTTGCCGCCTTTGCCGCTTTGCCGCTTTGCCGCCTTTGCCGCTTTGCCAGAACGAGGTCTCTTCCTGGCGGTGGCAGCCTTGTGGTAACCTTGGTCTTCTGCCGAGGAGATCTCCTCAATGTTCACTGATTTTATCAATAAGTCTGCTGTTTAAGGTCTACAGTGCGATACTGTCCTCATCATCATCATCATAGAGTCTTCCTCTTGTTCTTCCTCTCCGTCTTTCAGCGTACCTCCTCTTCATCTTCTTCTCGCCAAAAAGGACTCCTCGTCTCTTCACTAGCCTTCTTCTTGGTGTTGGCCATGGTCTATCAGTGCAGTAACAATAACAATAAAGAACAAGAGAACAAGAGGCTAGCTAGCGAAATGAACAAGCTAGCGAAATTATGATGAGTTTCGCTAGCTGAACGAAATCCAAAAGAAAACGTTGGTTAGTCGAACGTTTAGTCGATCGTGGTAGATAACGTTTTTCTTAAATTTTTGACTAAAATATCGACTAAACTGGATAGTTCGAGATTTAGTCGTGGGGAGGCGTAGACACCTCCTTGACTAAAGGTTACGGACTAAATCTGCGACTAAACAAGGTGCTAAAGTACTCCTTTAGTCCCTACTTTAGTCGCTTGGGTAGAGAGCGGCCTCACTGCTGCCATTCCTTTCTTTTATTTTTCGAAAGCCAAAGCCACTTGGAACAGAATACAAGTGTGCAGCAGATACAGCGACTGGAATTATCACTTACATGGAACTCCAGCGTGGAGCGAAACCGATGAGACGCAAACCATTCCAATCCAAGGTTGGAGCTACTGCGGCTTGCACCCTTCGACTTACCGTTGGTGGAACCCACACTGGCATGGCGACAAAGGAAAGAAAGCAGCTGGAACAGGCCCAGCGTCGGCACGTCATCATTGCTGACTCTTGGTTTGGTTCTGTTCGGTGTGCCGAAGCCATGAAATTGCTCCGAAAGAAGACTGCCGATGATCCAACTGACGGCACGGATTACTATTTTGAAGAGTTTGACTCCTTCAGAGATTATGTCATCGATCCGGCATCGAAAAACAACGATCCAACCAAAGGCCATGAGCTCATTGCCGTGGTCAAGACAGCGTCGGGTTGGTTTCCAAAGAAGGATATCGAAAAGAAAATGAAGGATTGGCCAGCTGGATCGCACCTGGTGATGATAACCACCCTTCCGGAGTCCAACGTGGAGCTTGTTGCCATCGGATACAAGTACAACTCAAAGAAGGTCCTCTGCTTTGTGATGACGAAGGACGCTGCCTCCACTTTGGAGGGCAAGTCCTACACGGCAAGATTCCCTGATCCATATGGCAATGTCAAAGAAAGATCAGTCAGCCGACCGCAGGCCCTATCAAGATATTTCGGGGTTTCAAACCTCATCGATACGCACAACCAAGCCAGACAGGATCTTCTTGGACTGGAGACTCATTGGGCCACACAAAACCCATGGTTTCGAAACATTACAACCATTATCGGTGTCACTGTCATCGATTGTTGGAAGGCACTCAAATATCGACTGCCTGCACAGTTTTCCAAGATGACTGTGGAAGAATTTGCTGACAGGATCGCCCATGACTGCTTCCACAACCCATTCAATGGAGCTGCCACAACAGCCCAAGGTGATATTGTTGCTGATGGCCTTCATGACACGGAAGAAGACTTATCGACTCGCGCATCAAGCTTTCCCAATGTGATGTTTCGTGGCCTGGGCATGGGTGTGGACCAAGCAGCTGATCGGCTCCAAAACATGACAATCCGATGCTGTGGTGGAATCGAGGATGCTTCGCCATTGTCAACAGCAACGACAGGAGCCTTTTTTCCTTCTGGAAACCAACAATTTGCCCACCATGAACCTATGGTCCAAAGAGTCAAGGACAACAGCGGTCAAGGAACCAAGCGTCGATGCGTTATCTGCGGTAATGACACGCGCAATGAGTGTGCTCAGGACGCTTGTCGACAGACTGCGCGAGGGTATGGAGATAATACGTACTACGGTGTGCCTGTTTGCAACAAGGTCAGACCAATAATTGCCCGTCGGAAGCTGATCAACAACTCGAAGTCTTGTGTTCAACTCCACAGAGAGGAATGTCGGAAGAAGGGCTATTGATGAAGGGCTATTGATGGTGCTGGAGAGTCTATTATCTTGTCAGAGTGTCTATTATCTTGTCTTGATACCCGTCGTCGTTGTTATTATCCATTATCCAGTCCACGTCCACTCGAAAACCACAAACAACAACAAGAAGTATGCTTCAAAGCCATAACAATCAACTGCTATAAATGAGTCCTATTATCAATGCACAGTCAAGTGTCACTGTTGTGGCCATTTCGTGCCGGTGGAGTGGTCTGAAAGGGCCATGGTGGCGCCTTTCGAAGCTCGGATTACATCGTCAGCAAGCTGCCTCCGAATATCCGCGATCTGCGGATAAGCCTGCGGATCGGATATTTATCCGCAGCACCCTCCGAGGCACTAGCGTGATAGGGTTTAGCGTCGGGACGAAGTTCTACTTCGTAGTCGTCCATTTGTCGCTTTCCTAAAGTACCTTCGAATTGGTCGGAGCACTTGGTTAATAAGGCCTGGAGCGGTTCCTGCTCTTCCTTATTTACCTGGTTTTGACTCTGGCATATCTGTCTTAAGTCAGGTTGTTCGTATTTCGCGTCAAGAGTCCTCTTGAGACGATCTGTACTGTCGCTGACAGCTGTAGGATCATTGAACTTGATTCTTAGATCGGAGAGAATGTCTCGACCTATGGTCATGTCATACGCCTCCAAGTTCTTGGTGGCGTGCAAGTTCCATTCGATAATTCTATCATCGTGGAACTCAGGAGTTATAAGTGCACCCTTACACTTCGTGCTGGGGTTTAATTCTTTTACAGGGGTAGTCCATAGTGTTTGGACGCCCCCATGATCCTTCATGCTTAATCTCTTAGCATGAATTTGGGTAATCAAGGTTCCGGATGCTTCTGTATCCAGTAAGCAACGGAGGGTGACGGGTTTTTGTTTCCCTTCTTCTCGTCTGTTAAATCTAACATAGACGATAGTTTTGAGGTCTATTGTCTTGCGACGTTGACGAGGTGGTTGGCCACGGACGAGGTTAACCATGCTGGATAGATCGTCAGAATCTAGTTGAGCAGTTTCTAGGCAATTATCTAATTTGCCGTAGACTTCATCAGTTGCAAACAATTCTTGTTTACTAGTTAGTGAGATATCTTCATCACTTAGGTATGAGAAATGGAACATGGTTCCGTTGAATCATCATCCTGGCCTAATCCTCAGACGAGATCTCTCCATCTGAATGATTGAAGTCGAAGTCGGCAAGAGCCTTGCGACTGCAGCCATTTTCTTGTCCATCATGTTGAGGGACCGACAGAGGAGTCATCCTCGTGTCAGAGTCGTCCGACTTGCTTTGGCAACATGGTTGCATTCGCTTTTCTTCTTGCGATCCGCCTTGACCCAGCGTTGGAGACTTTCTTCATAAGGACGAAAGTTCCTTCTTGGTTAGGACTTTGCTCGTCAGACTTGCGTTTCCAAGTCTTGTTCTTGTTGTACGCTGGCTTGCATCGTTGTCAGACGAGGACTTGGCTTTGAGTTTCTCAGAGTCATGCATCAGCAGTTTGTGAGTGCTGGACTCGTGGTATCACACCACTTTTCTTCCTCTTGGAAGAATGGTCGTTGTTGCGAGTAAGACTTGTACTTCTTGCTGTTGTTCTTCTTCGAAGGAACTTGCTTGGCATCACTGCCTTTGTCAAAGTCTTCAGCGGATTCCATGCGCTCACAGAATCCAATGAGCGCTGTCATCACGGCAGTGAAAGGATCTAAGTCGTGTTCGTCCATCTTGCGCATCCAGGAACGAGGAATGCCATGACAGATGATGTCGATGAATTCGTCCTGGTTCAACTGTTGATTGGCACCGAAGGGTGGCAAACGTGGAAGCTCATCGGTGTTCATCCGAGTGAAGTTGTTGATGTAGGCGCGAGTTGTCATCTCGCTAGGCTTACGCATCTTACGACGCATGAAGCGTTTCTGTTTTTCGAGAGCCTTATAAGGACAGGCTGCTTCGATAACCGCGTTGATTCCAAAGGTGATGTCAGCATCGCTTAGAGCGGGTTCCGCTGCACCGTCCCATGCGGCTTGGACACGAGCTTGGAATTGGACTTCGGTTTCTCCAGAAGTCACATCGCGTGGAGGAATTGCGTTCACAGCAATTTGTCGTAGGGCGTGATGACGCACTGCACGATGGCCTGCACACCCAGCTTCGTAGGCACTCTTCGCAGAGCTGGAAGTCATTTCCTTGAGAAGGCGATGTTTGTCGTCGGCATTGGCAAGGTTGAGTCCAACGAAGACCTTCTCCATATTCGTAGCCCACTTGATGGTCTGACGCGGAGTGTTGGAACCATTGATGATGGCTACCTTGAAGGTATATTTGGCACTGTTTGCATCTGCAGGAACGGTGCGAAGTTTGTAGGTGGTTGCACGAGTATCGTCGATCTCGGCTTCTTCGTCGTTGTCCACGAGAGGAAGAATGGGTTTGTCACACAACTGTTTCTCGAAGTTGGTGAACGCATGCTTTCCTTGAGCAATCTTCATGGTGAAGGAATACGTTGAGGGTAGCTGAAAGCTATTGTGTTTGTTAACAAAATGCACTACGCTAAAAGCTAGTGTAAAGATCTTTCGAGTGTTTTGAGTTTGAGAGAATGAAAGTTATGAGAGAGATTAGAAAGCTACGAAAACTAATCCATGAAAGAGATCGTTGTGAAGCTCATTGAAGTTGGTCTCCCGCGGGAGGCCTCGAAGTGTGATATCGTAGGTTATGGCAATAACTCTACGTACTCCACGGTCCATTTCCGGAACACGTGGAAACTTCAGCTAGTAGCTGTCTAGTAGCGTGGAAGCTTTCCACGCCGGCTAAATATCTAGAGCGATGTTTCATCGACAACCTAGTATGACTAGCAGTCACGAGAACCCTGTCTCAATGACTATTCGCGAAGGACTACGTCATGAGTCGAACTCAAACCCTATCTAGGATCGAGTCGCGAACAAGGCTAAGAGCCGTGTATTGCAGAAAGCCTATCGCGTTCTACAGCAGGAAACTCAATCCCGCTCAAACACGCTATACGGTAACTGAGAAGGAACTTCTCAGTATCGTTGAGACTCTCAAGGAGTTCCGTAACATTCTTCTCGGGCAGAAGATTGTAGTACATACGGACCACAAGAATCTCACCTGCAAGAATTTCAATACCGATCGCATTATGCGATGGCGCCTTATTCTGGAAGAATATGGCCCTGAACTTTGGTACATCAAGGGCGAACACAACATCGTCGCTGATGCGTTGTCGAGACTTAACATCTCGGACAACGAGGGTTCTTCAGAACAAATGGAAGCCAGCGAGATTGCTGAGCTCATGGCCGCAGACGAAGAGGACTTCCCTAGTGACTTCCCTCTCTCGTTCCCCGAGATCGAACATCGCCAGAAGGACGATAACGATATCAAGAAACTCCTCAGGGACAAGCCAAACGACTACAAGAAACAATCTTTTCCCAGAGGGGATAAGTCCTATGAACTAGTCATCAAGGACGACAAGATTGTTTTGCCTAAGGCCATGCAGAAGAAGCTGGTCGAATGGTATCATGGTGTACTGATGAACTTACCATCAGTCAACACTACACCTGGAAAGGGTTGCGCAAGACTGTGCAGTCCGTATGTCAGCGTTGTCAAAGCTGCCAACTGAACAAACCCAAAACGCGTAAGCTGGGATTGCTTCCTCCAAAGACTTGCAAGGAGATCCCTTGGGAAAGACTATGTATTGACCTGATAGGTCCTTACAACGTCGGGGATCCTAAGAAAAAGAATTCCTGTACACTTCATTGCCTGACAATGATTGATCCCGTAACCGGATGGTTCGAGATTGCTGAGATCTGCTCCAAAGCAGCAGACGAAGTAGCCATCGTTCTAGAACAGACGTGGCTTACTCGGTATCCATGGCCTGCTGAGGTTATCATGGATAGAGGACGTGAGTTCTGCGCAGAAGTCGAGAAGACTCTCCGGGATGAATATGGACTTCGTCGCAAGTTCATTACCACACGTAACCCTCAAGCCAACTCGATGGTTGAGCGTGCTCATCAGACCATTCGTAACTTGAAAGCTATTCAAAATATCAAGTGTCAAGATGACCTCGTGAATGGATCCTGGGATGGAGTCCTTCGGTTCGCAATGAATGCTACGATTCATACCACCTTGCGTGCAACGCCTGCACAGCGTTTCGAAGCAAACTGGAAATACATCAAGGAACGTCACCAACGACTTATCCAGAAAAACAATGATAGGGAGAACGCGACGCGTGTCCCTCATCAATACAATGTCAACGATACTGTGATGATTCAACAGTATCAGCACCGCAAGTACGGTCAGCCAAAGTACTAAGGTCCTTACAACATAGACCGAGTCAATGACAATGGCACTGTACGGCTCCGACATGCTACCGCCAATGGCGGCACAGTCTACCAGACTTGGAACATAAGGTATTTACACCCATACAAGGCCTGATCCCCTTGTAGGATTGCCATCGTGCGACGCACATGTCTACATCCAATCTCCGGAGAGTGCCCCGCACTTTAATTCATATGTTCTCCTTGTCCGACTGATGTGGTGCCTTCTGTGACCCTTGTCAGGGGGCGAATGCAATACACGGCTCTTAGCCTTATTTGCGACTTGATCCTAGACAGGGTTTGAGTTCGACTCATGACGTAGTCCTTCGCGAATAGTCATTGAGACAGGGTTCTCATGACTGCGAGTCATACTAGGTTGTCGATGGAACATCGCTCTAGATATTTAGCCGCCGTGGAAAGCTTCCACGATACTAGACAGCTACTAGCTGAAGTTTCCACGTGTTCCGGAAATGGACCGTGGAGTACGTAGAGTTATTACCATAACCTACGATATCACACTTCGAGGTCTCCCGCGGGAGACCAACTTCAATGAGTTTCACAACGATCTCTTTCATGGATTAGTTTTCGTAGCTTTCTAATCTCTCTCATAACTTTCATTCTCTCAAACTCAAAACACTCGAAAGATCTTTACACTAGCTTTTAGCGTAGTGCAATCAGCTTGGATAGTCTAGCATTGGCTTGATAGATTCGGTGCCGCTGCTTCAAGCCTAACCAAGCAAGAGGAGCCTCTAATGGTGGAGATGTCTTCAAGAGAAGTAGCCGCTGTAGAGAGAAGATAATAACACCATCTTGATAGAGTAAAGGTATCGATCGAAATAATGAACAAAATAGAAAGATACGATTGGATCGATCTTCAGAGACTATGTGTATTGTCAACCAGTCCACGTAGTTTGGTTTTGTGGGATTGAATTAACAAAGGCCGTATCCACAGCTGCAACACCATTTTTCCACATTCTGAGACTAATCCTATGGGCTGTTTCTTATTCCAGCAAATGGAAAACTGAACTTGTTACTCATCTACTGGTTGTTGTCTAACGCAGCGTTAAGAGAGAACCAACAGCAGCCTCCCCGACTCGACGACTGACTCTCCGACCCATGAAACTACCTCTCCTGTCGAAGCAGTTCAGTTCCATAAATTCAACCATCGAAACATCGAAAGCTATGCCCTTTTTCCTCCTCACTCAACACTCCACAATGACGGCTCTCTTCATTGACAGCGTAGCGTTGGTCTCGGCTTCCATCTCGTCTGCTATCTATTAACTGTTGAGGGTACATGTGCCTTGAGTTCCACCATCTTGTTGATTTCAATGCTACGAATTTTTGTCCTCGTTCATTTTCCTGGCTCGCTTGAGCTTCGATTCTGTTGATGTCTGCCATTCTGTCTTGTGTCAAGAAAGCATCTGTCTCTTCAGTGGTGCTTCACGTTGTTTGGGCGGATGGATGATGCCCCCTGTTCTTTATTGACAAAATCAATGAAAGGGCCAGAAATCACGATTTTATGAATCCAACCAAATTGATCAATTCGAAACCTAAATATAAAACCGAAACTTAAATATAAAATCGAAACCAAATTACTATGGTAATTAACTAGTAAAATCAAGCCGAAACCAAAATATAAGATCGAAACCTAAATATAAAACCGAAACCTAAATATAAAATCGAACCACAAGTATAAATCGGAATTTGGTGTAAATCGCCATTTCGGGCCCTTTCAATGGTCCCCCCTTTCTTTTTCTCATTTGGTGCAAGGACCAATATCAGGTGTAGATCACCCCATCTAATTTTCTTCCCATAGCTTTTTCAAAGATGTTGTGGTCCTATTTGTCATGGCTACCTGAATCTGTGTACACTTTAGTATGTGCTTGTTTTACCATGGCTGTGCCATCATGCCGAAAAGACATCGGGTACCTACTGCAAAAAAATGTCTTTGTACTGATTTTGGGATAGTGGAGCCCTGCCCAAAAATGTTTTATCTAGCCCCCTTGGAAACCCCAAATTAAGTCGTGAGGAAACCTCACGGACTTGCTTCGCTTGCTTGCTTGGGTGGTGGTAGTTTTCGTTCTGCATGATGTCATCGGCTGCTTGGACTGGCGCCGTGACCTTTTGTTTTAAAGGTTACAGGCTGAATCTAAACTATCGAGACAAACGCAAGCCGGCTCCCGGTACGACATTCGAATGTGAACCTGAACTTCCAGGAACGTTCCGTGAAAAGACTTAAGGGACATATAGCCTTAACCTTAATCTCAACTGACATCACTCGCGGATCGTTCGATCGATCCAAGCCACTCTCTTCTTTTTCATTATTTCGATACCTCTATCTTTACTCTCTATTGACTCTATCAAGATGATGCTACAGCGGCTACTCCTCTTAACAAAGGCTACTACTCACCAGCATGACAGGCTCCTCTTGTTTGGCTAGCGGCAGTGGCAGCGGCGTTCGACGATTGGTCGTTGATCGCTTCCATTCGTCGTTTTGATTCGGTGGATGACTTCTTTCTTCTTCCACGGAGCCTCTTTCACGGAGCCACCATGACGCCTCCTCTTCCACGGAACGACGACACCTCTACCGCTAATGAAACAACAAGCGACTACTACTGGAACGACAAGCGACGCCTCGACAATGGCACTGGCTGGAAACAACCGAGGGCATGAGCGACTTGCTGCTTTCGGTGTGATTTCTTCCTCATTTCACGGAGCAACCATGATGCCTGACGCCTCCTCTTCCATAAAAGCAACATTGACAGCTTCTCCTCTTCTGTTTTGATTAACTGAGTGCAGACAGGAAAATCTGCTCAATTTTTGCCAACAAAGAGCCAACAATTCTCCTTTGAAACTTTGGGATGGGTGCTCCAGTCTCCATCCAAGCCACCCACTCCTCTACCAGACTCTACAGTGCAGGTTGAATGCTGAGAGTGAGGACAGGAGCACCTTTCCCATGGAGAAATCCATGGCAGAATGACAACAAAATGCAATCCAAGCCTGATTTTTCATTGATGCTCCATGACAAACCTTGGAGATAGCTAATGCTTTTCAAGGGGGGTGTCTGTGAGTGTGTTGGGGAGCTAGTCCTTTGAAAGCATAAGCTATCTCAATGTATTGGTAAAGCTAATAGCCATTTGGTCAACACCGTTGTCATGGTGATAAAATTCAATTTTATTTCTTCATCTTTACTTTGTTTGGATCCAGTCTTTTCAATGCAGGATTCGCAAAATGACCATTTCTGTTAGAAATGACCGCTTTCGATTTCGGTTTGGCCAAAACGAGAATCCATTTTGACACCTGTCAGGGGTAAAAGAAGTCATCCTGTAAAAGGTTCAGGTTTTTATGGAATCCAGTCATGTCTTTTGTTGGATCCACGACTGGTGTCCGTCTCGCAAGTACTTTCACCACACCCAGCACCCAGCACCCAAAACTCAAAGATCAAGCTAGCTAGCCAGTAGATCAATTTGAGTAACATGACAAACCAAGCACCGCCGCCGATGCCATCTGATGTAAACTTTGATTCTAGTAGGGGAATAATCGAAGATTATGCTACAGCAAAGCGCAAACTGATTGAAGCAGGATTCGACCCAGACGACTGTGTCACCGCCGTTAATCCACCATATTCCTCGCGACCCCAAGATGTTGGGGAATGGCATTCCATCACACCCATGATATATTTTTGCTATCATGGAGATCTTCCCATGTGCCGTTACATCTTCAATCATGGCGGAGTGATCACAAGAGATGGTGAGCCATTTTGGTTCCCCATGTATGCAGCTGTTAACCGAGGGAATTTGGCTGTTGTGAAGTGGTTGTTCACAAATGGTGCCAAGGCAGATGTTCTGGAAAGGGCCCATCGATCCCACTACAGCCCCTGGAGCATCTGCTGGATTCATCCCGACAGAGAGGAGCGCTTGGCAATTGGCAGGTGGTTCCTAGCTAATGGAGCCGTTGCATTGACAGCGAGCACACTGGCAATTGACTTGAAAGCACAAGTTAGAAGTGGAATGAAAGACTACCGGCCTTATGTACTGTCTTGGTCACAGGATGTTGTGAAAGCCCATGACAGCTTCCAAGCATTCCTTATGGGAACCAAAATAGGCAAGGAAGAGCTGTCATGCAAACAATTGATGGATCCATCCGGGGGATGCCCTGTCCTCCTTATTGGTGGCGTCGATGGGGTGTTGACGAGCATTGCGGATTATGTGGGAGCCGTCCACGGTTTCAGTGCCAAAGAGATTGGGAGAATCCGTCGGCTGGTCAGATGCTTGAAAGACCATTCATAGCCCTTGCGAGTTCACATGAAGTGATCTTTCTTTGTGGTTTGTGGCGATGACGATGAGGGAGAACCCACCAGCGTTGTCTTCCGTCTGTGTGAGTGTATAGATATGGTGAATGATGCAGACGCATGATAGGATTTTTGAATTAGTAGTTCCAGTTATTAGTATGGTTGCGATCTCATTTGGGGCGATCAGTAGCCTCTGCTTCCGTGGTGACACCCGCATGGTAGGAATTCTGGCTTAGTGGTCCCAGTTAGAAGTACGGTCGCAATCTCATTTGAGGCGATCTGTAGCAGTTACATCTTCAACAAAGGCAGAGCAACTACCAAAACACCATGTTGGAGCAGGCCAGCTCCCACAGACGATGGAGGCTTGACATGGGGACTTTGGTTTTGGCATTAGTTGGTTCCGTTAATTGAAAAGGTTTGGGTATTTCAGTCGGCTTTTCTCTTTGGATGATGCACGACCGGCTTTTTGGAACTTGTTTCCTGCAACCACAAACTATTTGGTTTCTTAGGAGGCGCCAAACGACGACAGCCATGGACTCCGCCGAAGGAACTCCCCCAAACCGATGTGCGATTTGATTGAAGATGATGCCAAAGCCAAGTGCAAGTTGAAGGAGGCAGGATTTGATCCAGATGATTGTATTGAAGCCATTGACCCATCTCGGTCAATGAGACCACCTGAGGTGGAGCTGTGGCATTCCATTGCACCAATGACTCACTTTTGTTTTTATGGAGACCTCCCTATGTGTCAGTACATTCACAACAAAGGAGGAGCGACCACTGGAGCTGGTGGAAAATTTTGGTTTCCAATGTATGCGGCAATTTTCAAAGGAAACCTGGCTGTTGTGCGGTGGTTGTATGAAAATGGAGCCAACGAAGATGTTCTAGCAGAGAACTCTCATGGCATCAGTCCCTGGAGTTTGTGTTGGAACAATTCTGAAAGGAAGGTCAAGCGTTTGACAATAGGCAGGTGGCTCCTGGCAAATGGAGCCATCCAGTTTGATACAAGCACATTAGCAAATCAACTGCAAAATGTTTGCGATAGGACAGATCATCGGCATGAGATTTTGTCTTGGTCACAGGAGGTAGTGAAAGCCCATGACAGCTTTCAAGCATTCCTCATGGGAACTTCCAACAGAGCTGCTAACTTGAACGAGCGTTGGTTGGCGAGCTTCCATGCCCATGCATGCAATCAATGGATCCTTCTAGGGAGTGCCCCATCCAGTGTATCAGCGGCATTGCTGGGGTGTTGAAATGCATCGCAGAATATGCGGGGTGTGTCCATGGTTATAAGGTCAATGAGATTGAAAGAATTCGCCGGCTAGCTGAGGCCTTGCCGAAGAGTTTGGTTAAAAAACCATCCGCAGTCCAAATCAACCCAAGACGAGGACGTCGAGTACGCAAAGGGCGGCGACGATAGTGAGATAGTTTCAATGAAGATGAAGACTTCTAAGGAGAGGAACCATTGTTTGGTTGCCTTCCTTGGATGTAGATGGACTTTCAGGAGTCTTTGGCTTGGTGGTTCGGGTGAGTTTGTGATGTCATTGTTGGTAGTGTTCCGTTGCCTGCTTGCATTAAGACCTCTGCAACCAAGGTGGAGCAACCATAAGAGCCCAGCCCAGGGATCCATAGTTGGCGGACTCAGCCCTGTTGTCTTGAGGCTTACATGCGTACAGCAAAGGATTATGTTGCGTGGCTAGCTAGACTTTGCCTTATATAGTACAGTGTTTTACAACACGCGACGTCTAAATGGAGTCTGGGATTGGAGGAAAAGTTGTTCCGGTTGTGGAATCCCCCAGGTTTGACATGCTGTCTTCCATCGCCGCCTCCTTGCACCTTTCGGCAATGTGGAAGAAGACGTTGCTTGATCTGCGCCTCTTTTTCCCGCTTCTTCCACCAACTTTGCCACTACCGGTATCCCCGACGAGCTGCAGAAGTCGAGCGGACGCATTCATCGTCGCAGTGCCCATGCATGAATTGTTGTGGTTCTTTTGTAAATCAAGCAGTGATAGGCTTTCGGTGCTCTCAGTCCTCGCCTTTTTCGTGCGCTGGCTACTATCACACGAGAAGCTTGACGAGTGATTCGATGAACAGTCCCAATCGGCATTTGCCGCCGATCGCCGCCTGTTTTGCCATCTTGCGGTTGCATCGGATTGACCCCTAAGGAGTGTTGGTGGTAGAGGTACGCTGACTCCACCTTTCGCGTCAACTTCAACCTTGCCCAGGGTCCCAATCTTTCTGAGCGCTGATCCACATCTGCTCATGCTACTGCCGATACTGTTCGCGCTTCCAAAGCTTCTGCTTCCAAAGCTCCTCAAACTTCCATGTTGTGGCAAAAAGCTTTGACGGCGCTTCCTGCGCTCTTGTTGCAATTCTATGAAGCTGGGATGAGCATCCAGCCCCATCTTCGTTTTGAAGTTTGTCTTGGACAGCAGATCCTTGACTTCCATGTCGAGCAATTTCAGACCAGCGCGGCTGACAAGAGGGTTGTTTTCGTGGCCATCTAACCAGAACGTCTTGAGTCGGCCCTTGCCTTTCATTTCGACGAGACCACGTTCATCTAGTTGAAACAGTCCAGGACACTGTCGTTGCAGCTCCTGCTTGGTGGTACCGGAACAGTGCACCATACCAGGTAGACCCGAGGATTCGTGTCTCGAGGTGGTGTTCACAGTGTCCCCTGAAGGAATCAATCACAGCGGTTCCATGACAGGGTTAGCAAATGTACTGGCCAATCTGTAGACCAGCCACAACTTTTCTCTTTTCGACAGGTTGGCACTTACCAAAGACACAGAATCGTGGATTCAGAGTGCCCACGACGCCACTTGCCGCTGGCCCCGTGTTGACCCCAATTCGCAGTTGGATAGGTGCGCCATCCACAGGTGACAGAACATGCCGACAGCAGTGCTTTACGGCAATGGCAAAGTTGGCAATATTGCGGGCATGTTGAGGATCCTTTTTGGGGAGACCACTGCAGCAAACGTACGCTGGAAGATAGAACAAATATTCAACCACACGTGAGCATTTTCATATTCCAACTCCACAACATGTCCGAAGGCAACTAGAACTCACCATCTCCAATGGTTTCAATTTTGAAAATGCCCATCTTCTTCGCCAAAAAGTCCATGACTCCGTATAGTTGATTGAGCGTTTCAATGACTTGCCAAGGATAGAGTTCGCGACAAATGTCGGTAAAACCACAAATATCCGAAAAGAAGAACGTTACGTCCTTGTGGAGCATGGGTTCGACCGTTTTCCCGGCACGGAGTCCCTCGGCAGCATGCAAGGGCAGCAAGGTTTCCAGCAAGTTGCGTTCCCGTTCCAGGGACTGTCCGAGTTGTTCCATGGACTCTTGTCGTTCCTGAAGTAGCTTGAGATGTTCTCGTGCCAGCAAGAGTTCCCGCTGCGTGTGATTGGGAATGTCATGAAGTGTCCATCCCTGGTCGCGGAGGTGTTGCAAATGGATAAACTCGGGAGTCAACAGGAACATGACCAACGGTGACGCATCGCAAGGGCTAGAGATTTGAATCGCTGTTGCTTTGAAGCTTGGAGCCTTGGCAGTTGTTATCTTGGCTTCCAGCCGAAAGGACCGATTGTCGTCCAGGCAAAGCTGTTTCCAACTCCAGGAATGACCCTTTACGGCAAAGAATTTGGCAATGCCTTGTCCTACGAGTTCCTTGTCGTTTGTGGCATGAAGCACATCGGCAAGTTGAGAGCCCACTTGCTGAATGACAAACTTGTCATTGACAATGACATGAAATGGAAAGATTTCCCGAGTCACAGTGCTGGAGAGGCCAATGCCATGACCGGATTGGGCGGGGGAGGTTATTTTCATCCCCGTGACGGAACATCTCTTGCTGCGGTCTGCTGCTCTTGTCGTTGAAGATGAGCGCCTTTTGGTGTTGTTGTTGTTTCGGAACATTTTCCATTGATCCTTGGGATCCACTGTGGAAACGGACCAACTGGAGCAGTTTGACTCCCCCGTTTCATCGATTGGTTTCATGTCAATGAGCACCCCAAACTGGATCCCCGCAACCTCCGATACAATCCCCTTGACAATGGGTGCTGCCAGCTTTCCAAAGTCCACAGAGTTGGTGTCCCGCAGAGCGGCCGTGGCGGCTGCTGGAGTGTCCGTATCATTCGTGGCGCTGGTGGCCGCATAAAAGCGCAAGATGAGGGATCCATCGTCGGCTTGCTCGTCCTCTTGACAGTAGAAACGAGGCGCCGTTGGTTGTGTTGTTGTTGTCTTGACGGGTGCCAAGTCGGTAAATGCAGACTGCCAATGCTGCAAAAGGGAATTGAGATTGCTCATCCAATCCTTGAGGGATCCTCCCGGACAAGTGAGCCATTGTTCGTACCCTTCTTCTTTGAGATAATGCACAATGAACTCTCCCAATGCTTCCAGCACTTCATCTATGGAGTGTCCACTGACTTGACAGGCCGCCTCAACCAAGTCCACTGTGGACTCGAACGACGACAGGGAATCGTTTAGCTTTTGCTCTTCTTGGTGCTGCTGATGCGAAGCAAACATGGAAGTGGCATCATTGTCATCATCTGATGCTGTCGTGGGCAATCCCGCCGTCTTGAGGACCAATTGCCAAGAGTCCAAGCCAAAGCGCTCGGTAACCAAACGTTCCAAGCACTCATTGAAGCCAACAATCAGTTGTTGACACATCTCGGTCCAATTGCCTCTATCTCGCCACTTGTTGAGAACTAAACACCAACAGCAGAGTAGAGAATAGAAGCTATCTGTTGATCAGTGACGACTCTTTGTGGTAACTGTGTGTTTAGAATTTGGAGAGGGTTGAGTGGAAGACAAATGAGGCTTGGTTGTTGTGGCTGGTTGGATGAAAGGTGATGCGACAGCTATTGCGAGCCACAATGCTATTAATAGAGAGTACGAAGAGTGACATTCCTCCGCAATCCCAAAAGAAGAGGAGGGGAAAAGCGGGTTCTGTTTCACCATCGAGGACATAAATTACTTATTGGAGGGGCGCAGGCTGTTGCGACTGGACATGGTTGGGACATCCAATGCCAGAATCACTACATACATGTAGTGTAATTATTGAGGAGGTGGGGTTATTTCTTAATCTATGTAGGCTTGGATGAAACAAACTTTGTCATGTATGCACTCTAAGAGTTCTGGGATTAGCCTGAACCTAGAAATAAATACTCAATCTACCGTGAATGATAAATCAACCTTCCTGAACAGTTAGTTATGGCATGGGGAGTCTTTCTTGTTACAGTATTTCTTATTTCTAACTGAGAGTCTCATTGGCTTGGCGATTGAAATTCTGAAATGCTTAGCGAGCGGGATTGATGCTGTTCGAAAAAGATTTTATTAATAAACACAAGCGTCACTCTGACAACTTGGCTGAAGCAAACGATTTAACTAGTCTAGAATATTAATAATAGTGACCGTATGATTCTTGTTTTCCAAAGAAACGTGATCTCTGAGACTCGCTGTGTTCTTTGACCACTCACAACTCACAACCTCACAACCACGGGTGGACTAGTCTAGGAATCGAATGAATCGAATCTTTAGACTTAGCTTTTGTGAGGAAATCCCGTTCGGGAGTGACCCATGCTTGGCACTTGGATTTCCGTATGTGCAGTACCAGTATGTATCTCTCCTGCCCGCCAGCCAGTGGTGGTTGTAAGCTCGCCCTGAGGAGTTACCAGGCTGAAGCTCAAGACTGATTGATGATTCGATTGAATCGAATCATTCGATTCGATTCAATTCAATCCAATCAACCACAGCCCGCAAAACGATCCAGTCGTCAGTCACTGGCAACGAAGTGGCAAGCCCAGAGTTAAGTTAGGCCGCCATTCTTTGAGCAAGAGGAGCCTACGGCGTCGGCCTGTTTGTGCCTCAGCCTAAACAGGCCACGACATGCTTACCGGTATGATTGAGGACAAGAGAAGCCAATGTGTCACCATCTAACATTGCAGCTGTGAACTCCTTGCACGACTCTTGCTGCCTCTATCATCTATCTAGCTACAGGCTGTACGGTAGCACGAGGAAGTGCCGATTCTGTCAACGCACTTTTTGCCACAACTACAATCACTTCTACTGTCTGCCCTTATTCGCCCGTTGGAAGAAGAAGAAAACTAGTCTTCCTTTTAAACTTTACGACTGCGAAAACAAAAGAAGAAAAGCGTGCACCCAAGTGCTCTACAGTGTGATCTTATTACCGCCACTAGTGAATTAGGATAAAGAAGTGCAGCCAGTTTGAAGCACAGCGCCTTCAATTGCGAAGCCAAACCTACGAATGCGAAAGCGAAGCTTTCAGTTGGCATTGTGCTACTTGAACCTGGTTTGATAATACAATGTCATGCAATATATACTCGTCACATGCCGCATGCGCCTCGAGTGCCTAGAGACATGATATCCAGCAAATCCCGTCTTGCTTCCTTCGTCTTCCTTAAAAGCGTCAAAGCAACGATGTCGTGGTGGGAAGCAAGGTAGCAATGTCAGCGACAGGTCATGTTGTGAACTTCGGTGAGCAATGGAACTGCCGTATTTGGGATTGCACTGGAACCGATAGACTTCAATGAGCTCTTCAATGATTCGATTTCAAAGATTCGTTTGCTTGGATGAAAACCCGAATCTGTTCGGTCGTTTGTCTCTCCACTCGTCGTTTCCTCCTTGGTCCTAGCAATACGGTGGCATCCTCAATGGGTCCCCTTCGCATTGCAGCGTTCTCATCATTCTCCCCCCCCCCAAGAAGTAAGCAAAGTAGTTCTCATTGCAGTTCTTTTAGTTTCAAACCAACAGGTTGTCACCAACGTCTTCGTCTTTGATCTGCATCAGGGCATCAGTGCATCAGTTGGATGGAAAAGCGCGGATTTCACCAAGCAAGATCTGAATACTCTGGCTAAGTTAGTTAACCACACAAGATCTGAATGTAGTAGACTATGTACAGTACTTGGTACAGTCGTACTGGTAGATTGTGACCAACTCAGTGACCTGCAAGCTGCCCGAAAAAAGAATGACCGTACTGGTAGCTGGTACCGGTAGCCATGGGAATATGGGAATTCACCAAGAGAAACTCTACTCTCAAGTTCAAGGTTCAAGGCCTTCTCAGATGCCTGACTATCTGACTATGCCAGCCAAGAAGAAGTCTGATGACACCGCGACAATTAGTTTAGGGCTGCTGTGATATTTCCCTTATTCCCGACCACTGACTGCAGCCTTTTCTACTAGCTAGAGTACCATAGCTAGCCAGTACCATTATAAAAATAGCTAGCTAGATGCGATGTTTACCGGTACTCCTGGCTGGGTCTGATGTCTGCTGAATTTGTAGAATGAGAAGTCATAAGACTTGTTAAATTAAAATAGTTGTTAGGTTGCAGCTGAATCAATCGCAGCTCGCAGTAGCCTGTTAGCTTGGATGGGGAGGCCTCGGAGTACTTACAGTTTTGACCATCACCAACATTACTCGTATGCATTATTGGACCACATACATGTACCACTAGCTGCCAGCTGGTACTTGTCGCTAGCTAGCTCCGTTGCTTATTCTTATAAAAGAGGGAGAGTGCAGCATAGCCACCCAATCGAATTCGAAGACCGAATTGCGAACTCCAATGGCTACGGGCATGACTCACGAGCTTACGAGTACTTGTTCCCAGTTCCCAGCTTGTAGAGGCCTGATGAAAACCAGAGAAGGATTGATTTGATTTCAGGTTGACTCGACTCGACTCGTCATGCACTCGGCTCACAAAAAGTTTTAAACAGAAAACAGAAAGGCAACACAACCAAAAGTCATTGCAACTATAATATCAGGACTCACTCCAGTAAGTTTTTCGCCCCAACCATGATGAACCTTCTGACGAGTTACATCTGTCAGGTATCCCTACTTGGCCTCCTCGCCTCTATGGGTATGATCGTTGGAACCAACGGCGCAGTATTGGATGTGTACTCTGCCATGTCCTCTCAAATGGACTGCACTTCCCCCAGACGAGACTTTAATGAACGTGAGCAAAAGACCCACTACAAGGTGGGAGTCCATGCCATTCGCGGTGTCGATGCGGCATACGAAGAGTACAACAAGACTTTTGGGGAATACTTGACGGCCACGGCCGGTAATCGGTTCGATCCACCAATCACATTCGAAATGGTCCCGGTCACCTTCCAAGAACTCTTTGACAAGGTGGCAACGGAAGACATTGACTTCTTTTACGCCAACCCTGGAATCTTTTCTTGTGTCGGAACCGAAGTGGGTGCCCAGCCCATTGCGACGATTGTGTCAAGGCTGGAGGTCCGCGGACACGAGTACGAGTTGGATGTGTTTGGAGGGGTCATTTTCACACGGGTACGTTCCATTCGTCCATTGCCTGTTGCTTGCTTACATATCTATAATGTATAGCCTAACCTAACCAAATCCGGTGGATCTCAATGCTGCTACATGAAACTTTCAGGCTGATAATGACGACATCAACACCATTCAAGACCTGCAAGACAAAATCATTGGAGCTGGGGCAATGTCCCAGGTCATGGCGGGCCAGGTGCAGTTCTATGAGATGCTAAAGGCCGGAATGTCCTATATCATGGACCCAAAACAGGTTGTCTTTGCGTACGATCAGACGAAATTGGTTCATGGGGTCCTCGATCGAGAGTTTGATGTTGGATTCGTCAGAACGGACACAATCGAAAGAACCAAAGATGCCAACGGCAACACTCTTGACCCCGACCTCTTCAAAGTCATTGAACCAAAGATCTTCGTCTTGGATGATGGAAACTTGTTCCCGTTCCTTCATAGCACTGGTACGTTTGGGCAATGTGTGTGCATGATGGTCTCATAACAATCATGCTCAAACCATACCACCTCCACCTCTCATTTTTCGTTTGCACAGACATCTACCCTGAATGGCCCGTCGCTGCTCTAACTCATGTCAACAAGGATGTATCCGAAGAGGTTCAGGAAGCTCTCCTCGCAGTTGGCAAGCACGCCAAAGTTGGCAAAGCCATGGAAGAGTGTGAACTGGGGCATCCCAATTCGACTGCCTTCTGCGAGATGCAAGAGTTTCCCGATTACTTTGATCCTCAAGCGCGTTGCGATACCACCAGAGAATTGGCCCGATTGGCGTGGGAAGGCTCGAAAGTGGGCAAATGGGCGGGGTTCAGGACATCGAGGTCATATGCGGAGCCAAGAACCATGCAAGAGGCTGCCCACTTGATGATTCAGGACGAAAGAGGAAACTGGAAGTGCGGCAGATCCGTAAGTGTCTGTTTTTGTTTGGTTTGGATTCATTCATCTAAGGATTAGCAATGTTGCTCACGTTGTCAATGGTTGGTTGGTTGGTGCCCACCAGGAGAAACTCTATGACAGCATTGTTTGTCCCGCTGGGCATTATTTGAAAAGCCAAAGGGACTTCGATCGCGCATGCGAGCAGAATGGCCTCATTTGCAAAGAAGGTTATGACTGCTATTGCAAGCCTTGCGTCAAAGCATTTGAGGTGAGCGTGTACCCCGTAGGCGTCAATGCCAGCGACGGCAATAAGATAGCGGGTTGTGGGAAGATGTCTGTTTGTGGTCATGTTCAGCAGAAAAAGACCATTACCTTCCGTGCCTTCGACAACAAAGAAAGGGAAGGAGCCACACTCACCGTCAAGATGCACGACGAGGACGACACACGAAACTTGGACGTGACCCGAATCAATGATACTTTCGCCTACGAGTTCGGCTGGTCAGACGATAAGGTTGGTGTGGGCATCATGGAGATTTTTGTGGACGGGAAGCAGATCCCAGAGTAAGTTGCGCGGCCACATGACTTTGTAAGGAGCAATGGAGCAAGTTTGGATTACTCACTACAAACGAAATACATCGGACTGTTGCTTCTATTAGGTCTCCGATAAGGGTGCAGGTAACACCAAGAGAATGCAATGAAGACTACAGCGGACAAGGCAAGGTGCCAGACGAATATGGCAACTGTATTTGCGGTTCAGGAACACTGGAGCTGGGTGACAAATGCGTGAGCTCTGCAATATTCTTCGTTATCATTGCCGCAGTTGTGCTACTGCTCGTCTTGGAAGCGGGATATTGCTTCATTGGATACAAGAAACGCCAGAGCGACCAACTTTGGTTGGTCAACGTTGAAGAGCTGCACTTTGACGATCCTGTGGAGGTGATCGGCCAAGGTGCCTTTGGCGTGGTCCTCAAGGCCGAGTATCGCGGCACCACGTAAGTCATGTCCACTGCTGCATTCCTGTTTGCTTTGAGCTTCGGAAGATGTAGTCTCATATCGTCGGGTCCTGCTTTTCTCTCTCTCCAGGGTTGCAATCAAACGGGTCCTTTCGCAAGGGGAGAAGCGCAAGGCAGACAAGTCGGGATCCAGGGACGGTTCAAAGGATGGGTCTATGGTCCCTGGAAACACGCTTGGCAAGAATGGATCGGCCTCCTCTGACACTGGGTCCCTCGATCTGGAGGCACAAACGTATGCAGATCAAGGAGGAAGTGGTGGAAGTGGAATCACAAACGAAAACAGCGAAGATAGCGGCTTGAATTCTGCCGAGATGATGACTCAGAGCACGTCTGATCCAATGTCTGTAGACCTTGACTTCCTCGGCAATGGCTTCAGTTTTGGGAAAAAGCGCAATGGATTGGCAAAATGGATTCCATTCTTCGACCGCGATGAGCATGCCCGACTCAAGTCTTCGATCTTGGGCACTGCTTCTGGCAATACATCCAAGTCCACTGCGATGGGCACCTTCTGCCCCTGCTTCGACTCCCAAGCCAGGCAGAAGGCCGAATTCATCCAGGAAATGCGTTTGCTGAGTCGCTTGCGACACCCCTGCAGTGAGTTCAGTGTTTTTTTGACGATGCAAAGCGAATGCATTGACGGACTTGCTTAACGTACGCCCCCTTCTTCTCTTCAACCACAGTCACCACAGTAATGGGAGCTGTCATCGGCCACGGCCACGATCCAATGCTCGTAATGGAGTTTTGCGAGTATGGATCCCTCCATGATCTTTTGAGAAATGAGACCATGTATGCAGGGGGTGAAATTTGCCTTCAAATTTTGCGCGATGTTTCCTCTGGAATCAGATATCTGCACGCAAGCAAGCCACCTATCTTACACGGTGATTTGAAGGTACGTCGTCGGTCTCCGTCTTCCCTTCTCACATACATGAATCTGTGCTTTTGAACTCATACGTTGCCTTCCTGCCTTGCCAGGCCAAGAACATCTTGATTGACTCCAGATTCCGAGCCAAAGTTGGCGACTTTGGATTGTCTACCAAGCAGAAATCCGGTATTTCCGGAACTCCGTGAGTACTTGCCGACGCGATGGGTCGACAGTTGTGTCAATTGTCAGATCCTCATGTTCTTCTTTCCGCGTTGTCACCTCCGAAGATATTACATGGCACCTGAGTACCTGCGTGGTAAAACAGACTACAACACTTCCTGCGACATTTATGCTTTGGGTATCATTTTGTACGAGATCTATGCGAGGAAAACACCATACGAAGGTGAAAACCCGCGACAGGTCTTGCGCAAGGGTAAGTGTCACCGCGTAGTGAAGCTTGCACGTCATCGGCTTTGCCACTCCTTGAGGAAACTCATGATGCATTCCTTCTTGAAACTGCAGTGTGTGATCCAAGGGTGAACAAAAGGCCTTTGATCCCTGATACATGCCCTCCCAAGATTTTGGAGATCATGAAGAAATGTTGGAGCCAGGATCCGTTCTTCCGCCCGCAAGCAAAAGACCTGGACATGCTCTTCATGGACATGACCATGCAAGATGCAGAACCTTTGTCCGTGGGAGCAACGCACGGCAGGATAGATAGACCAACCGGAGACATGTTGTACCGTAAGTGCCTCAGTTGTCAGACGTGATCTGGCTGTCTGCAGGAAGAAGAGCGCATGTTCCGCAAATACTCACTCCATTTATTCATTCATCGTCTTGATTTCCCAGAAGTTTTTCCATCGCACATTGCCGATGCCCTCAAAGCCGGCGAGAAGGTCGAGCCAGAGACGCACGACAATGTCACCATCGTTTTCTCCGATATTGTGCATTTCACTGACATCTCTGCGAGCCTCTCGCCTCTCAAAGTATCGAACCTGCTCGACCGACTCTACTTGTCATTTGATAGTCTGGCCCGCCAGCACAAGGTGTTCAAAGTTGAAACCATTGTAAGTTGGGCGGTACTCGTGCTGGAACGGTGTGCTGCTTTTATCGGGAGGGTCTCAATGTTTCTGTTTCCTTTCTTTCCGCAGGGCGATGCGTATATGGGTGTGACAAATTTGGGCGGAGCGATGGAAAGCGACCACGTCAAGGCCATTGCTGAGTTTGCCATGGACGCCGTTGAGGCAGCTGGCCTGATTTTGATTGATGAAGATGACCCCAAGCGAGGTTATGTCAGAATTCGTGTTGGTTTACACACGGGTCCTGTTGTGTCCAATGTCATTGGGTCCCTCAATCCTCGTTACGGATTGTTTGGTGACACTGGTACGCCCCCCTTGTCGCCACAGCTCACGTTCGTCTTCTATCAGCTCGTCCTCACATCTACCTGCTTTCTACTTACAGTCAACGTTGCGTCTCGAATGGAATCCAACTCCATCAGCCGAAGAATTCAATGCTCCGAGAAATCTGCCAAGCTCTTGGCCTTGCAGGCCCCGCACATTCCGTTGATCAAGAGGGGAAAGATTGGCGTGAAGGGCAAGGGTGACATGACTACCTATTGGATCGGCGACAAGCCGAAGGTCAGCAAGGAGCAGGCGAAAGAAGGGCCTCGTGTCGATTTCTTGGCTGAAACGGATCTCATGGAATAGATCATGGAAGCTTTGATTTTGATGTACAGTACCGTGCAATCTCTCTTCCTCCCTCGACTTTCCCCGCTTCCAAGAGCTTCAGGCCAGCCTGTCAACCATTTTTTATACATCAATAATTTTCATCTTGCGGTCCTCGGCTGGCTTCGTCTTAGTTTCTATGAACATCATCTTATCTAATAGCTTATTTATATAGACCACAACAACATTTTGCATTGGATAGATGAAGGGCGTGCATCAGGGGTAGCCATTGGTACATGGCAGGAACAAAGCACTGGTGGCTGGGGTGATGATTCTTTGGCCAGAGCATCACGATCTGCTTTCCTAAGCGTTGCTGGTGGGGATGACAACGTCGGTCGCTTGGACGAGGCACGAGCTAAGGACGCGAATGTAGCTACCTGGTATGAGCTTCTGTGTGGAAGCTCAGACTCGGGAATGCCCCACTAGATGAAGGGCATGCATAAGGGGGCAGCGATCGGTAGGAACAGAACACTGAAGGCTGGAGAGCTAGTTCTTTGGCCAGAGCAACGCGTTCTGATTTCCCACGGTGACAACGTCGGTCGCTTGGACGAGGCATGAGCTAAGGACGCGAATGTAGCTATGAGCTTCTGTGTGGAAGCTCAGACTCGGGAATGCCCCACTAGATGAAGGGTATGCATAAGGGGGCAGCGATCGGTAGGAACAGGGTGGAGAGCTAGTTCTTTGGCCAGAGCAACGGGTTCTGATTTCCCACGGTGACAACGTCGGTCGCTTGGACGATGCACGAGCTAAGGATGCGAATGTAGCTATGAGCTTCTGTGTGGAAGCTCAGACTCGGGTGTGCTCCACTAACTAAGCTCATCTAGTGGCGGGGAAGGACACGCTACTGCTACGAAGAAAATCAAGAAGGTTGGCAACGAACTTCACAGTTATATATGTTTTCCTGAATGCTGCATTAGACCACAAAACGATAGCTGCCTTGCACTAGCTGGCTGCCGGAGGAGATCTTCGCCTATTACTACAAGTCCCCGGCCTTGACTGAGCCGATGGCATTGGACAAACGTTATTCCCGCAAATGATTTTGGATTGGGCCTTGGAGAAACGTTTCCTGGTGGTGTCATGTGATGATGACGGTGGCGACGACAACAAAAAAGAGCAATGCCTTCGCCCCGTGTTTGAGGTGGAGGAGGAGGCAAGGAACGATGCAAGCCCTGGACCAGACTCGCATGAGCTCAGTAGGGCAAGCAGCTCCTGGTACCCTCCTCAGAAGCGTCCTTGGATGACGTGGTGCGGCAATGATGGTTTGGACAAGGTCAATGGTGCGAAAGCGGGTGGCGCAAACCCTTTAGAAAGCTTCACGGCGGCTTCTACAAAGACCATCTCATCGCTTGAGAGTCTGTAGTCTCGACTGTGCAACTTTTGCCGCATGGCAGTGCGCTTGGTCTCACAGAACATGTGCCCTAGGTTTCCCGTTTCACCCTTGCAACTCTTGACGCAGTCCTGTGAGGAAAACGAATGGCCAGTGCTGCTGGCTTCGGGAGCAGAGCACCGCCGTTGCACGACCGGAGCACTGCCATCTTCATCCATGGGATCATCGTGATCATCACGGTGGCTATGGTCATGCTCTTCGATCAGAATGGACGTGGCCAAAATGGGAGGGGCAAACAGTGGCTGCCCTGGGGGACAAGGCACCGGTGGCATGGTGCTGCAACAGTTAGCATCATTGTGAGCATGGTTGTGATGACGGGAAGACTGAAGCGGATGCATACAACCCTCAGTGGGGTTAACCTCATTGTTCTCGAAATATATACCCGAGCCGCCGTTGCGTGGTTTCTCCAGTGTTGTCGGAGCAACCGCTCTTCCCGATTCACTGACAAGACGTTCATGGAAATGGACCCCCTGAAGACGCTGTTTCTCAAAGCATCCCGCTGGAGCGCCATGGTTGAAATATTGGAATGAGTGCATCATTGTTCCTTCTGGTTATCTGCTTGGTTCGACAAACCTGATTCGATTCGTGCTCAATGCTAACTGTGGAAATACGTTCAATGCTTTGCTGCAAACTGATAATAATGGGGAGACAAAAATAATCTACCCATTGACATCTACCGTTCCTGTTCTTGACCATTACAAGGACAATGATCGATGATGGTCGAAATCTCATGTATATCATGCCAAGTCAAAAGGACGGAAGCTATGCAAACCGTGAGTTGGCGTGGCCCTCGCAACCAATAGCAAGCATGCAACCAAGGTCAGGCTCCGTGGTCTTTGGTCGACTTTGTCGCGCATTGTCCAACCACTACAAAACCGTCTTTCTTCCCACTTCGAGCCAGGAATCTTGTCTTTGGATGTTCGACACTGGCTGACACGTTGGTGTCTTTGGGATTCTCGTTCGTAAATAGATTCATCCAGGAGTTAAGCTCGTCTGGCTTCCAAGAATGCTTAGTACTTCTTTCGATAGTGCACAATTTGGCCAGGACAATGAACAGTGGTCAGATTTATGGTCAATAAGTCAAGAATATTTCTTTTCCCGAGCACTTTACTGGTAGTTTACTAGTAGATTAATTCAAAGTTTGCTGCAACTTTCATGTTACATGTGCGTACCGTAGGGTGGCACACGTGGAATGGGGTACGTGGTTTCGGAAGACACCAAAGGAGCGTCATCCACATTGTTCCGTAAAGTCTGCAAACCCATCCCTCAATCTTCCTCGAGAAAGAAGGAAGTGCTCCTCTAAGCGATTGGTACACTGGAAGAACAAAAGCATTGTGACTTAGAACTCATATTGAAGATAAATCAGAACAGCTATCAGAACTCAATGTCATCGCTAACGAACCTTTTAGCGAAGAGACATCGTCGAGAGTGTGAGAGAACCCTAGAATGCATTCTGATAAAACACTTTTTCTCTCCGTTGAAATGGGAATCCATTGCGGCTCTATGATTGGTTCAGCAAACCCGGCTGAAACAGAAGCCAATCAACTTTTCATTAATTAATCTGGTGTAGAGTGTAGAGTACTACGGTACCAGTAACCAGTATGTGTAAAGGAGAAGTTGCTTGATCTGAATGGATACCCAGTCTTGCTTCAAGCTTTGCTGATTGGTTCACATTTATTTCACATCACTCATTGGAACAGGAATAGACTAATAAAACATCCACATCCAGTTGACAGCCAATGGATGGCCACTGTGGCCCTGTGGGGATCCATCAGTTGGATTGGCCCAACAGGTACCGGTACAGTACAGTAAGCTGTTCAGCCATGCTGCTGCTTGATGACCCTTTTCTCTTTGCTTCAGTCAAGACTGTGGCACTTCAGATTGGATAGCCAACCAGATTGCTGTGTTGACGCCATTCCTGCAGGTTGGTTCTTGCCTGGTGGGTGCACACCTTGGCCAGTAGCCAAGCTCAAAGTGTAGGTTAGCTTCAAGTGCTCATTGATCGAAGGGAGGCAGCTGCCTTGATGGGCGATTGGTGCCTCCATGTGGCTACTTGATTGGCTAGGTGTTCCACTTGTAGGAGTAGTACCGTATCCAGACATCGACCGGCAAGAATGCCACCCGTCTTTGGGGTGTCAGCCCTCCGGGTGTGCATGGGCCTGGTTGACGACCTTTTCCGCCTCAGAAGACAAGGGGCGGAGATTGAGTGACCCTGAGCTAGCTAGCTAGCGACAGGGGATTGAGTGAGGGCCGAACCGCTGAGGCTGGCAATGAGGGCCAAACCACTCAGACTGGCAATGATGTCCTCCTTGGTCCATCCCCGTGCATCAGTCTCCTTTGCGCCTTCGGCCAGGCTAAAACAACAGGGAGAAACAAGTTTGAAAAAACACTCCGACCTGAGCCAGTCCGGCACAATCGCTGGCATTTGATTTCAATACGGGTACCAGGTACAGGCTTAGATTTAGGGCTACGGTAGCTGACTCGCAGACGTATAATTTAAAACACCACCGGTAGCTAGAATGTAGCAATGAGCACAGCAAGAGATCATAGCTTTGAGATCGAGAGATGGAATATGTCGTAGCGAGGGAGATGCCGGTATCATAGAGAAGCTGGAAGCAATCGTAGCAGAATTTATATAGCCAAACGAGGCCAACCGAAAGTGGAGCAGCTAACTAGTAGCCAGAGCGTGTATTACTCGCGAGCCTTGGAGGAGGCTGGAGTATGGAAGACGTGGGAAATGCCTTGGGACTGCAAAGGGATGTTAGAGCGAGAGCTGCCTCGTGGAATCCAATCTCTTCATGAACCGCGTAATCAAGTTTTGGTGCCTTTGAGCTGTGGTTTATGGACTGGCAAGAAACTTCTCTTGGTACCGGTAGCGGCAAAGGCACCGAATATATACATTGTTTCTTCTTTAGCAGGCGATGGTCTTGATAAAGGGCGGGAGGAGGCATCATGGCTTTGCCATCCACTAGTTTGGGTGCCTCTCGGGGTCTCTTTCTCGTATGGTCATTGGGTAGTAGCACTTCTTGATCTTCGAAGTAGATTCCTGAGCCATAAGACGGAACGGCGATGGATGTTGCGGAATGGATGGCCAGGCCGCCTTCTGTTGCAGTATCACCTTTCCTGCGCACCTGATATATCTCATACATCGTGAGAGGATCCGTGGCGCCCACACTCTCGCTGCCGCTTCCCGGGCATTGTTTGTCGCTCTTGCTTTCGGCGAGGGCCATCATCGTTTCCTTGACTGAAGGAGAAACCTCCTTGGGACTTGTTAATGATATCAATATCGATACCTTACGATGTTTCAATGACGCAATGATCAAGCAGAAGCAAAAGACTTGACAAATAGTCGAGTCCTTTCAGGCTTCACCGACACGTCAAGCAGATGCCTCTGGCACCAACGAAGCATGTTCGAGCAATGCTCGGGCAAACATGTGCAAAACCCCGTGACAGTCCTTCTTCCCAAGTCATCAACACCTGTCAACCAATGCTCGGAAGTATGGTTCTCGGTTCTGGGAAAAGAACAGGCTTGAGGTTAAAGCTATCATGGAAATGGTGGAAATTGTGGAGCTCGTTGAGCCTCGTGAACTTTCATTGGTTTCCAGAATCCTTTAACAATTGGGTATCAGGACCGCTGTGAAAACCTCCGAGGACAAAATTGAAGCACAACAAACTCTGGAACTTTGTTGCTGTTGCCCTTCAACCTATGGTGGGACTTCCAGAATCTATCACATCAACTGGCAACTTTCAAGAAGCCCAACACACCCAATCACTCTCATTGGCTCGATGGTGCGTTGGTCCCGCCCCTTGACATGTTCCGGCAGCTGTCTGACATACCATACCGTATACCGTAGGGTATTTGGGTTGAAGCTGCGGGGGTGCTGGCTGGCTATCTAGCTGGGTGGCTACCGGTACGGTGTAGGTAGGTGGGTACCCACGTATTTGGTGGTATGGCCATACTGTATCGTTGCACCACACACATGTACATCATGATAGCGAGAAACTTAGTTTGAGAGCTGTCTGACGCTTGATAGTGAATTCATCCGTAGACAATCCCACTCCAACTTCCCAGTCTCCAATGTTTTCGTAGGCTACCAGCTGATTGAGATCACGAAAGAGCCGACTGTAGCTCCTCTGTCCTGGAGAGAGCTCATTCTGATGCCAACGAACCCAATTTTTTAGGTATGACTGTACCTGGTACGTAGCTAGCAACAGTAGGCAGCTTCCCAGGACGATCATGCCCTTAAGACTAGTTCAAGTAAATTTGGTGCAGCTACCCCTACGGTAGCTACGTGAGCCAAACTATCCCACTAGCTAGGCCTTTAGCAACCCATCCACTCCAGGCACCGCGGTGCATTGTATCGAATTGCTCACAGGCCACGGACCTGTGCTGGCTGACCAAGAGCCTATGTGTCACATGATCGTGGGTATTTCGCGATGCATTTGCATTGCTACAATAGCCATCCATAGAATAGTGGAGGGCTTGCTTGGGAAGCCAATTGCATTGCTTGGTCCTTCCAATATCTATTCTTTTTGTCAACCAATGGAAATCACTAGTAGAGATTGCTTCTCTTTTTCTTCGCAAGGCAACCCCAAATTAATACAGCAGCCAGTGTCACGCACCGCACGCACAGCAAACACCGACGATGCTCAGGTTTGCCGACGAGCCAGGCAAAACTTGATCTTTCTCGTAATTGTTTTGTGGAGGTTGTGTTGCGTGATTTGATCTTTTCCAGTTCGGCTAGTAGAGCTAGCAAGCTCTACATGTAGCTACCAGGTAGCAGCGTACATATTGAACGAGTTCCCTGGATCTTTTAGTACAAGTGCATTCTGGAATCAGCTGCTGTTGTAGTTCACATGCCCTCCTCTGTCCCTGGCACGTCTTTGACAATTGTATTGCCAAATTTGTCGAGTTCTGGTTCTTCCTCTGAATCGTAGTACTCGTCTTCATTATCATAATATTCACCATTATCATCATCGTCACTACCGGTAGGGGGTAGATCCATTAGATGTGTCTGATCCATAATCTCTCTGCCGTCCAACATTTCTCTTTCTTGTGGGTTATCGTCTTGATCCGTTTTTGGCTTTGTTTCATTTTGTGCAAGCCATTCATTTTGTTTGGTCACCACTTCCTCCGCATCTTGACAATTGGCGTACAAATCTAGCAAATCCTGATTTATTTTGAAGAATTCAGGTCCCCACTTGAATTCATCCAACATTGCCACTGCTGCCGCCTGTCTACCACAAATATACAATGTAGCTGCCCCTGCTTCGGCACAACTGAGTTTGGACGGTCGTCCGTAATTGACCGGATTGGCGGCCACCAAAAACGGCAGTAATCGATGATGGCCAGCTCTCATCTGTTTGAAGGGAATCTCACTCAGCCGTGCCCAGGAACAATCAATCAAGGACATGCCCGATGTGGCCAAAATGTTGGCATCGGCCGGAGACACGGAAGTGGTCCCTTGTGGCGACAAGACAATTCCTCGAAACGGTTGCTTCAAATTCATTTTTTGCAAGTAGCCTCGTTTGGCGAGTCGGGCTCCTGTACAGCGTTTGGGGTCGCACTGGGCAAAATCCCACATGCGCAATTGGAGGCCTTCCAGTGGATCAGTACTGCTTGCAGTAGCAGACTGACAGTACGCATTATTGTTCCGTCTCATGACATCTTCATCGCGGCTACCCCCACCGTCCGCTTGCCGAGTATTTCTTCGATGGCCTGCGTGTGGATTGTTACCACCTCCACCACGGCCACCGCGTTTCTTTCCACCTCCTTTGGGTTTTACCATTGTTGTTCTGTTCCAGTGGCTACTAGTTAAAGAGATTAGTAACAACGAGAGAACTTTGTTTCGTTTGGTTTGTCAGCAGGTCGGGGGTCGGGTGGCTGAGATGAGATGCTTCGAGTGGTACACGTGACTATGAGTCACGCTTCCAAAGGAAACCCCCGACTCGTCGCACCCTGAATTTAAGAATGATGATGATGAATGAAGACGACGTGGTCTGGTTGGTCTAGAATCTGGAAGAAAGGCGACAGGATGTCTGCATCATTGTTTGATCATCATATGTGATCAGACAAGTGATTCTACGCAGACTTGCCTTTTAAAAACTACGAAGAGAAAATGCTCTTGACAAATCATAACTAAGAGTTAATCCAAACTATGTGACAGAGCAATTTGCTTTGATCCATTCAAAAACTTCTTTGTTCCCGCTGCTCTTGGCCAGCCTCAAGGAATTCTCAATACCCTCGCATCCATTTTTATAGGCATAGATTATGACATCCAGGTGTCCAAATTTGGCAGCCTGACTTAACGTTATTTTGTTCCAGGGGCAGCCATTTTCATGGGCGTATTGTAAGACTTCCAAATGCCCACCTTCTGCGGCAAAGTGGCATGTCCATTCATTCCAAGGACAGCCATTTTCATGGGCATACTTGAGAACATCCAAATGCCCAAATTTGGCCGCACGGAAACAAGTTCGTTCATTCCACGAGCAGCCGTTGTCATGGGCATACTTCAGTACCTCCAGATGGCCACTTTCTGCGGCATAGTGACAGGTCCACTCATTCCAATGGCAGCCATTCTCATGAACATATCGGAGGATTTGCAAATGGCCAAACTTGGCTGCACGGGAAGACGTCTGCTTATCCCATGGGCAACCATTGACATGTGCATATTGTAGAGTCTCCAAATAACCGCTTTCTGCAGCATAATGGCACGTTGCTTCATCCCAAGGGCATCCCTTTGCATGGGAGTACTTTAATACTTCCAAATGACCGAAATAGGCTGCCTCACTGCAGGTCCGTTCGTCCCATGGGCAACCATTCTTGTGAAGCCACTGAAGCATTTCAATGTGACCATACTGGGCAGCACAGGAACTTGTGCATTCACTCCAAGGAAATCTCCTTTTACGTGCCCATTTCATGACAGGAACGTTTCCAATTTTGGCAATTTGCGCACAGACATCCAGCTGTGACTTCTCGCTCTTGCTAGCATGAGACTCCCAATACGATGCACGGGGCACACTGCAAAAGGTAGCACTGTAGAAAGTATCTGCAAAGGTGGTTGATCGTCTTTCTCCACCTGCCTCGACTACCTCTGGGGGAATTTCAACCGAGTCACAGAAGAGGATGTAGTAGTCTCTCAAATTGTGGCTCACTTGTGCCACAAAGGCAAAGTGTCCCAAGCCAACAAAAGGGAAAATGCTGTTGACCCAGATATCTTTGTGGGAACACAAAAGATGGTCTTCATTGGCTGTGTCGTCCATTCGAGGGCTTTCTGTGGTTGCTTTCATTGCGTACCGATGGTACCATGGTGGTACCGATAACCGATACATGAACCATGAAAGGGTGATAAAAGAGGTTCTTCTCTTTTTGTTTGATGGATGACGTCACCCTCATCTTTCAACGTATCTTTTGTATCTTTTAGATTTTAGATTTCGCCTCAACCTGCCAGCGGGTTGACACCACTTGCTTGTTGTCTGCGTCCAAAGACGGCGAATCTCACAATCCCTTAAACTTCTACAGAGCCATCACTCTCAAATTTGTCAACCATGATGAAACTCTTTTTCCTCCTTGTTGCAGTATTGCTTCTGCACCAACAAAGCAGTGCCTTCAGTCCATCCGCAAAGAAATTGGCATCAGTGGAGAGTTCTTCGTCTCTGGATGATCGAAGAGCGTTCCTTGCCCAAACCATTGCATTATCTGGAGCATTCCTAGCAAATGTGGCGCCTGCTCAAGCCTCCGGGGGTGCCACTGCTGGTGGAGCATACTTGCTGTCCGCCAAGCAGCGGTATAACGATCGCGTGGTCAAGGGTATCAAAGGATTCTTGGCATTGGAAGGTTCCCTCAAAGGAGGCAGTGTGGATGAAGCCAAGGCATACTTTGCCGCAGACGAAGCGGGAACGTGGGGAGATATCAGCACAGCGGCGTACTTGTTAGCCAATGCATTCCGTCGCAGTTCCAACCAAGCCCCAGATAGTCTCCCAGCGGTGAAGGTACGAATCGGACGAAAGTGTGCTTGCTTGTCTCTCTCTCTTGTGCAGCATGAATTGATTCGCCCTCTTATTATTGCTTCCACTTTATATTTTCTGAACACAATCAACCTTTAGAAATGGAAGGCATTCGTAAAGGAACTTGATGCTTTGCAAAAGAAACTCAAGAAGAAAGATGCTGCAGGTTCTTTGGAAATTTTCAATGGAGCCATGGAAGCACTGGACGCATACCTTGCGGAAGTTGACTTACCTTCTGTTGCAGAGCTGAAATAGATACGATACGGGTAGGTACCGGTGGTGCTTGAGGAATGACATGCAACAAAACAATCCTGTTTGAGAGGACAGGCGATACATTACCTGAAAGCGAGTTTCGAGATATCGGTCATCACAAATTGGAGAGGTCCAAGTAGGCTATGAAAGATCAGCCAGCAGTCCCCAGAATAGCTTCGAGTATTGCCAACTACCTGACCACCGGTGGGCTGCCTGCCTCTTCAAATTAAACATAAAGCATCTTCTTACCTTTTTCAAGTTGCAAGCAACTTGGCACTGGCACTAGCTGGATACTTTCTTTGTTGTGCTCCGTCCGAACCTACAAAATCGGCAAAGGCATATGCAATCGTCATGAGGGATCGAAACGACGGAGTGAAGGGCTCGTTGCTGTTGCCGTCGATCCAATATTAAACTCTTTCTTCGTCCTCGTCGTCCCTGATCAGAACCAAACTCACTACCGGTACGGTACCATTGGCAGTTCCAGTAAGCAACGATTGATGTACATGAAGTTTATAACACAGCCACTGCTCTGTCTTCCAATGTAAAACACGCAATCTAATCCTTATTAGTATTATTATCTATCTACGGTGTACCGGTATCTAATCCACCTTGATTGGATTCCATTCTCTTCTGACTCTTCCCGTCTATTTTCTTGGTGGGATGACACAGTACTCATGGTGCCAATCGAGAAGCGGCTGCAAAGGCAGTTTCAAATCGATGGATAGATTCTACCACTCCCTTCTCCACAAAGCTGGTCAATGCCGACCTGCCCTGTTGTTCGGCTCTTGATTTGGACACCGGCAACACCCTGAGCAAAAAGCGGGGAAACTTCATGGAGACTTCAAAGTCAGATACAAATTCCAATGCCACTCCACCATTCTTTTCCACCAAGGAGATGCGGCAGAGCGAGGTTGTCGTCTTGTCAGAGCTGTTGTCCTTGGACACGACACTCATGACTTGATTGTAAATCCACATGAGCAGTTTGGGTCCCCGTGCCTGTGTCTTGTCTTTAATCATGGTCAACTCGTACACGGGCAAGCCCGTTACGGGGTCGGACTCGATCAATTTGCTACCACACTGCACGGTCGTCTCCACGTGCAACCCCGAAAAGCTAATGCCATTGCTACACAATTGCATGACTCGTTCCGATGAGGATGACGCACCGGTGGGCAAGGTAGCACCCAATCTTTGTGTTTCGGCCTGCCATTCCAAAAAGAGTTGATTGGATACCGGTTCGATGGGTACCGGAGGAGCATCGGAGACAAAGAGTGTGTTGCGTGCTCGGTCGGATTGGAAAAAGTCCACGAGAAAGTCCTTGTCTTGGAGTGGCACCAGTGGGCGGGATGTCTTGACAATCCGTCCCTGAAACGTAAGCGCCGAAGGATCGGACTTGGTAGTAGGTGATTGTCTGCCTCTGGAGATCAAACGAGGTCTCTCGTTCACTTTGGGAACCGTGGCATGGCGAATCACTCCCAGTCTGCCAGTCTGTGGTGGGGATGCAATGGGTTGAAAGGCTTTGGAGTGGAGTAGAAGGCTCACAAGAGCGGTAAAGAAGAGCAGCGATCTCATGGTCATTGTCAATGCTGTCTACGATGTTAGGGTTGACAACTGGCTTCCGAGAATTTAATGAGTGCTTCCTGTAGATCCAACCCATCAACACTCCCAGGACTATGTGCTGGTGGCTGTGTGGGATCCCTACGCCTGACGCGGTGGCATCATGCCCATGGTCACATGTTATTCTGACCCATCAATTTTCTGATGACTCAATCTTTCTGAAACTTCTTCGAAGATCCAAAGCGCAAGCTAGCCACTACAGTGTGTACCGGTACCGGTACAGCACCGGAGTACCAGTAGTATTCTAAAATAGAGCGGTACCTGGTACGGACACTGTGGTACGCAGGCTTCTGAGTCACACATTGCCATGGTGCATGTACGGTGTGCTGTCGACATGTCATACCTATGAATAGCTCTTTGTAGTGAGGCAGCGATACCTGGGGACTTCTCCTACAGACTAGTTGACTGCATTCATTGCTACGGTACCGGTAGCTTTATTAGTAGTAGACCACATGGCAAGTGGTTAATGCTAGGTGTTGTTACAGCAGATTGGATGCGGCGGTCAAAGCAAAAAAAATGCGGTCAGTCCAAAATGTACAGCAACCCAATCGACGGGGTAGATTCAATGATTCAATTCATTCCAAAAACACAAGCGGGACAGTCATCGAAGTGTACACGGTTCCGGGGAGTGGTTCAATTCCTCCCCACGACAGTGCAGCCATCGTTGCGCAGCTAGCAAGCAAGTTGGTTGAATAGTTGGTTTAGGCGGCAATCTTGATAGATTCACCGGATGCATCGTTGACTTGCTTGCAGTCATTACTATCCGCCATCGGAGAAATCAATGCAGTAGAAGTTCCGGTGGTAGCAGTAGTCTCCTGACGACGTGAACCGGTGAACGTAATCGCCGTTTGAGCATCGAGCAAGATCCGATCGGCCGCTGCATTCGCCACCATCCCGCTGATGGACGGGCCTGGATTCTTCACCGTACGGAGAGGACGACGAATGATGCCACCACGGCTCGAATTCTGAAGGCCCGTCAATCGCGCCATTTGATAAAAGTAAGTCTGAACGCCGGTTCCACCCCGTGCTTTGGTTTGCGATTGACTACAGCGTTTCGCCGTGAGAATGGAACTGCGAAGCTCGGGGGAAATGGCTTGACAAATTCCTCCGACAAAGTGCTTGGCAGCAATCAAGAAAAAGTTGAACTCCATGACAGCCAATCGTCCCGGAAAGCTGCTGGAGTAGGGTGCTGTTGGTGTGACACCCGCGGCTGCACAATGACGACAACGAAGTCCCAAATCACCGACGTGTCGGTTGCGAGAGGCAGCTAGGTCGCCTGGAGTCGCCTCGAAGAGTTCCATGCAACCGAGCAAATTCTGGTTGTAATCCGACAATCTCGAACGTTCCTCGGCCATGGCGGGGAGTTTGAAATAATCCGCTACGGGAGCCGCGGGACTCGACGCCGAATCGGTAGTATCGGTAGTAGCGATTGTAGTTGTAGCAGGGGGGGACACCAATCGCGCCGCGGTCTGTTTCTTGGACTTGTTGCTGTTTCGTCGTGTTGGCAGCTGCTGCTTGCGGGTGGACGACGAATTCACGGTGTGACGGCCTTGTTGGGTAGACACTTGCACGATTGCGAGTGTAGTATCTTCTTGTTCTTGTGGTGCTGATGGTGGTGCCTGTTCGTTGATCATGATGGTCGGCACGTAAATGTGATGACGAAGATCGTGTAGAATCATCTTGACGACGTCCTCTGAGTTCATGCCAATCCACTGATGTGGACCAACTCGTCGCTCCATGAATCGTGCGGGAGGAGACGAAGTTTGGACGACTTGTTGGAGGATGAGATGGACAATGGCGTTACGTCGATTGTTATCTCCCGTCGCTTGGACAAAGGTGGGGTAATGCTGACAGAGAATCGACAGATAGCGTCTGTTGCCAGGATGATGCGACTTCAAATGAACACCGCCTATACGAATGCTGCCCACCAGGACGTCATTGGAACCAAGCTTACCGCTGTAAAGACGCACACACTGGCCATTACCCGACACGGTAATGCTGTTGTCATGCCGAGGCGTAGAGAAAGAGAGCACTTTGGTGCGCTTGTTTCTTCTCTGGGGAGGCAGCTTGTTTCTTTTGTTGTTACGGAAAAGAGGGATCATGGCGCAGTCACTCATCATCGTCGTCTTCTCGGGCTTGATTTTTGGGTTCCGAAGAGCAGAAATTGTGAGAAGTGCTTTCGAGGCCACTTTCCCGCCGCTGATCGCCAGCCCTCCGTGGACAAATTTCAAAAAATGCTTCCACGGAGAGTGGAATGAACCACGATTGATATCTTTTGATGATGGCCACCCAAAATTCCATTCTTCTTTTCGGACTCTCGCCACCAGGAGGTTGGCAGACACTCGAAAGATGCAGCGCTGAGAACGAGACACTAAAGGGCTTGCTACATCAAATTTCCCCATTAAAACTATCAGAATACAGGAAAGATGCTTTGGTCAAAGAGTCAAACCATAGGATTATTCTCCGACAGGATACCCCAACGGAGGGTGATCCTGTTAACTCTGTCGTCCATGATTTGCTCGCTTGGCTTTCGCGGTGTTCATGCCTTTTCCGTCATTCCAACAAGTTCAGTAAAAGCAAGCAGCAGAGCCACTGCAAAATTTTTGCCATGGAGACAAGGCACAAGATTGATGCAAACGGATACTGATGATGACGATTGGATGGAAGACGATGAGGTACTGCTCGAACGAGTTCCCCAATCTCAACTGCAAGATCTCTGCCAGCAACTCAACTTGACTACTGAAGGAACCAAAGAGGAATTGTTGCTGCGACTACGAGCTCACGCCAAGCAACAAATTGCATCCGAACAGAATTTACAAAGGGATCGAAAAATGCGTGTGGAAGCAGGGGGCAATGATGATTCTCGAGAACGCCATGAGATTGTCGGTTCAGACAACTTTTTCGAGTCAGGCGAGGAAGAAGAAGGGTTCTTTTATCTCGAGTTGCCCACGACAATCCAAAAGGAAGGCAACCAAGAAAACAATAATATCCAAAAGCAACAGCAACAACAAGCAAAGAAACACACACGAAAACCCGTTGTCACGCAAAGTGACGTACTCGCTCCGCCACCTCCTCCTCCCGGTACCCCTGTCAATGAACATGGGGAACGAATTGTCACGGTCTATTCCACAACTGATCACAATGATCTGACAGGTGTGGCGGCAGCACAACCAGGTCAGGCAGCCATGTCGGGAATGGATCCCATGGCAGCTGGTTCCTCGTCTGAATCTCAACCGTGGGATATGGATCAAACCAACAGTCACAAGGTGGCAACAACTAGAGAATTGGAACAAGCCAAGGAAACGGTGACCGAACTGGTCCAAACATTGCTCGCCATGACGGGGGCTCCCGCCTTTTCGCATTTTGATGTACCAGAGGAGCTGCTCGTCGAGGATGTCATGTCCAAGAGCAAGGACGAATTGGATTCGTACACGGCTTCGGTGGTGTCCAAGAACAACAATAACAATTTCGACAAAACAGCTACGTTTGGATTTGATCCTTCCAGAGTTCCTGGTCATCTGTTGACCGAAGCATCTCAGGCACTTCGAGCCAATCGGGGACAAGTTTTGCAAGAAGTCTTGCGAGAGTTTGAAATTCAGGCTGTAGGCCAAGACGGTATGGCGGGGGACAAGGTAGAAGACGGCGGTGGTCACTTTAAGGAAGTGGCCAAAGTAAGAGCCTTTTTGGAGGGATTTCGGCGCGCTCAGGTCCGCAAGGCTTCGAGAGATACCGTGACTTTCCTCTTGGACAAGCTGGTGTCGGAAGGCGTCGAAGGGCTGGATCTGACTCTGGCTACCATGACGCGGAGCAATGACGATTCGGCCAGTGAGGTCGATTCGTACGAGCTTAACGATTCTCTCATTAGCTATTTGAGTGATATCATTCGTGACCAGGAAAAGAAGGTCGACCGGCTGAAGAATGGTCAAATAAAGGAGGAGGCAGAGACCCGTACAGTCTATGACGTGAACGATGATCCCATCAATAAGCTTTGGAACCAAACTACTGGAGACGACGGAGAGTCCATCGAGTCTATCAATCCCAAGGATCCAAAAGTACAGCAGATCCTCCAGCAAGAATTGAAAAGGGGAGAGCAGGGACAAGTGGCGATTGAAAATTCCATTTTGGTTCACAACGAGCCCATTCCAGAAACAGCACCTGAAAAGATGCTGCTATTGCTAGGCTTGCTCCGTGAGCGGTTAAAGACAGAAGCAGCGTTTGCCAACGATGAACGAAGTAGAAACCTCCGAGTTTTGGCGTACTGTTTGAAATGCAGGTCCGAGCTGGATCAAGAAGAGTTGATCATGAAAGGCCTAGGATCTTCGGTGGATGTAAGTCTACGTTTGTTTCGGCAAACACAGATACTTTTCGTTTTCATTCGTATCTCAATCTGTACTCGTCTCTCGCTTGCCTCGAAACCAAAACAGAAACTGGACTCTTTCTTGGAGCTCGTAGCCAGCTCAATCGAGTATGCTGAAAGCACCTCTCATCAGCTCCAGCCAGCCAAGCACATGCCCCTCAACGTGAAGGTCCTCAAGAGGATCCTGAAGCTCACGGAAACCATACGAGAAAAACGTGTATGGAAGTCTGCCGGGCTTAAGCCTTAGCTCCGCGGTTCCTTGTTCCTTCCACCTTACTAAAATAACTTGATTTTGTCAGTGTGTGCTGCTCCGCTCCCAAATAAATAAATAATAGGTTGAGAGTCACTTCTGTAGGGTCCTTTCTTGGTACGCCAAAGCCATGCTACCGGCCCCGGGCTCCCCACGAGGTGCCATCTATCGAGTCAAAGGGAACGGCACCATGAAACGAAGGGATCTGATCTACATGTACTTTTTAGATGGACCCAGAGAAGGAATTGCTGGAGTGGCCCAACTGGTTTGCTATTCTATTCCGTTTGCCGTACCCCGCGAATAGCAAACCGCGCAATAGTTTGACTGGGCATTCCCTCTTCTAGCTAGCCAGAAATTATGTAGAATGCCATCATGTTTTGCCAAGGGAAAACCCAGGTTTCTCGAGGTAATATGCAATACGATAAGCCAATAGTTGCCTCGTTTATTTTAGTCGATTTAACATTAGATGAATACTGGGGATATTAAGACAACAACGACATTAAGGCGCAGCTAGGAGTGTGCAGATGGTCTTCTCTTACAATACCGATGATAATTTGACAGCCATCCAACCAACACGGACGTAAGCAGTACGTCGGAACAGAGTAAGCGCAAGTCCAAAATGCGTTGGTGAAGTGGTCTCCAATCAACGAGCTCTCAGACGTGGAAATTGTTGTGGAAGACCCATTGCCGGTTTAGGGGTTGAGGTTCTTTGGTGCGGTTTCTTTCGATGGGGTCTTTGCCTTGCTAGCGGGCTTCTCCGCCTTTTCCGGAGGTGGGATCTTATCCAAAGACACAGGCCGACTAAGCACCATCAGCAATGTTCCAGTGTTGTATTTCATGCCTCCCTTGACGCTGTCGTGGATCACATTCATCAAGTCAACCCAGTGCTTTTCATCTTCTCGTGCCATGCGGGAGTATCCCTTGTTGGAAATGTAGTTAAACGCCTGATCGATGGGTATATGGATAGATAACGGGGAAACAATGGGATTCCAGAGGTTAGCACTCGACTCAGCTCCTCCCGCGATACAGGTCACCAAAGATCTTTCATAGAAGACTACCTACCTCCTCGAAGAAATCAAAGTACACGCGATTTCCTTGCTCCTCGCGGACGAGGAAATCCCCCTTTTCAAAACCGGCGGAGATGGTGGCGATGTTGATGCAGTTGCTATCGGGCATGATTGCCATTTCCTTCGCTTCGTCCATACTACTTTGATGATTGGGTTGCACAGATAGAGGTTGCATTCTCTTTGCAAATGAAAGGGGACTGTTTGATCCTGTGCTGTGGAGGGACGACTGTGGCCAGACACTGATCGCCGAGATGGCAGGCACAACGGAAAATCATGCATACTTAAGGAGCGTTATCGCCCTCTTAAGAAAGTCATCACTGAATCCTCTGTTTGAACGAGTGGTGCATCGGCTGCCTTGGCCTGCTGGCGCTACAAAGATATATTGTTGTTTCCAAGCTTGAATAGCTCGATTGGTTTCGTGTGACTGCCATTCCTGCGCTTGGGAGAGAATCGAATCGAATGAATCGAATCAAGACCTTGGTTTCAGGTCATGTGGCCCGGTTGTCCCCACACAAGAGCATGTTTCAATGTATTCCGGCCTCGCTGCAGTACAATACTGCACGGGGAGGGAAAGTGATCATGGTTGGAACAACAACAGGAACAGAATGGCAATTATTTACTGCGATTAAATGATATTTAGATTGCTTGCTTTGTAGTGGCATCGCGCCACTGTCATTGTCCAGCTGCTCACGCCTTGGCTTTCTTCTTTGCTGGTTCGCTGACCTTGTCGTCTGCCTCAAAGTGGTCGCCGTAGGCAGAATCGTGAACGCCAGCAGCACGGCCACTGGGATCGGCACGTTGACTAAAGCTCTCGTCCCAGGCCATGGCACGTTCCGTAGAGCATGCAATCGACTTGCCTCCAGGGACAGTCTTCTCGGCAGCTTCACCGGGGAAGAACTCTTCGAAAATCATGCGGTATCGGTAGCCTTCCTTGGTTGTTGGTGTGTTGTGAGGGAAACGGTTCTTGGCAGAGGCAAACATTTGATCCGAAACTTCCTTCTCGGCAACATCCTTGAGGTGATCAACCCAGCCGTAACCGACACCTGAAAAGGATGAAACAGGTGTTGCCATGAGCTCTCTTGCAGAAGAGACACGTCACCGAATCAGCGCCAACCATGACTTACCATCGCTGAATTGTTCCTTCTGCCTCCACAAGATGTCCTCTGGGAGGTATGGATCATCAGGGGTATCAAAGGCCTTTCGCATGGCCCATTTTTCAATTCGTTTGTCGGCTGGTGCCACTCCTGGGCCTGTATGGATCATTTTCTCTTCTGGATCTAGGTTCATTGCCACGTCCAAGAAATCGGCATCCAAGAATGGAACACGGGGTTCCACACCCCATGCACTCATGGCTTTGTTGCAACGAAGGCAATCATACATGTAGAGACGGCTCAATTTGTCAATGGTTTCGTCCATGAATTCTTGTGCATTGGGAGCCTTGTGGAAGTAAAGGTAGCCTCCAAAAACCTCGTCGGCACCTAAACATTGTTGTTTTGGTTGTTGAACGGCCACATAATCATGATAAAACCAGAAAGTTAGAACATCCCCGAAAAGCTGCCAAAAACCGGTTCTCTGTATAACTGCTTGGTACATACCTTCTCCACTCAGAACCATCTTGATTCCCATTGCCTTGATCTTTCGGCTCATCAAGTACATGGGTGTGGAAGCACGGATCGTCGTGACATCGTAGGTTTCCAGAGCACGGATGACATCCCGCACCGAATCGGCTCCTTCCTGCATGGTGTACGTGTAGGCATGATGGATGGTTCCCAAAAAATCTGCAACCTTTTTCGCAGCCTCCAGATCAGGGGCTCCTTCCAAACCAACGGTAAAGGAATGGAGCTTGGGGAAAGATGTGGAACGACGACTAATGTTACGAGCACAAATTGCGGCCACAAGCGAGGAATCCAAACCTCCCGAAAGCAGCACACCCCATGGCACATCTGACATCATACGACGTGTCACGGAACGTTCAAACGCGTGACGCAACGCATCCTGAAGGAAGAAAGTGTGAAAGGCAAATAATAGGAGAAGATAATACTGCCGTGAGTCGCAGGGGCAAAAAATTGGGTCTTTGGATACCCCACAAATTTATTTATGATAACATACCGCTTGGAATTTTTGTTTGGGGAGAGGGACACCTGGCTTCATTTCAGGGGCCCAGGTGGGAGTGAACCACCGCTCGAAAGTTCCTGCCTTGGGTCCCTTGTTGGTGTAGCAATGTCCTGGAGGGAATTGCTGGAATTTGGTACATTCTCCAATAAGACTCTTCATTTCAGAAGCCACGTAGACGGATCCATCATTTCCCCAACCAATGTAGAGAGGTGTGATTCCAATATGATCACGAAAGATAAAGAAGCAATCCTTGTTGCGATCATACATGATAACACTGAACATACCACGAAGGCGGCGGGGAAGTTCAATGGTGGGACCGTGTTCATTGTATAGCGGCAAGATCACTTCACAATCAGACCCAGTCTGGGGGGTATAAGGATCCTTGAGCTCGTGGTAAAGTTCCTTGTAGTTGTAAATTTCACCATTGGCCGCCACAATAATAGACCCATCTTTGGAAACCAAAGGCTGAGATCCAGATTCTGGATCCATAATGGCGAGACGTTCATGAGCAATACCATGTGGCAACTTGATGTTCTTTGTGGGGTCTGCTTCAATAACCTTGTACCCAGACCAATCAGGGCCACGATGACGAAGACGGGAAGAACATGAGATGAGCTCCTTGCGAAGCTCGGCTTCTGCCAGACTTGAAGAGAAAATTGCAAAGATGCCACACATCGTCTGTCAATCAAAAATATATGGATGGAAACAAATTTAAACCTACTAGGTCTAGCTAGTAGCTATTGGAGGCAATCTTCGTGAAGTTTCAAGCAAGCAACGTGGTGTGTGCAAGTTTGCTTTCTTGTGCTTGTTCCGATGATCGTTGTGGCCTCTTTCTTGAAGTTGCACAACATACCAAGAAAAATGAGCGGCTACCGTACTGCGGCCGTCCATCCCTTGATTGGGTTGTGTTTCAGATTTTTTCTTCCGAGTGTCACATTCCACCTTGTGATTGGCTCAAACTAATCCTGTTAGGGACTGCGAAAGATACTGAGTGACGTTTCCAAAAAACAGGTTCCGGAACCGAACTGGTGCTTTGAATTCTGTAGTTTCAGTGTTCTGATTGAATGATCAATCTAAAGAGCAAGGTCACCACAGGCCAGTACGGTACCGGTGGGCCAGGTACAAGGGTACCAACTTTTGGATTTGTGCTATGAGAGATGCTACCAGGTACCAGAGACTAGAAGCATTGCAACACTGGAAGCATATTCTAGCTAGCTAGGGTTGCTCGACCTGGGATGTTGCCTTCGGTGGTACCTTTACACCTCAACTCTTCAAAAACGTATGAGCTTGCGTTTGCTGTGCGGTACCGGTATCCCATCCCACACCCGAGGAGAGAGGTGCCAGTTGGCCTGAAGAATGAATCTGCAGGTCTCTCCTCTACGCTTTATTGTCGCAGAGTTGATCAAAGGCCTTACTGTGACTCTCGACGGGAATGTAATAGCTAGCAGACTGAACCACCTTTCTTTTTTTGCACGGTCCAGGAAGGTTGTCGGGGTGGAACTCGCTCGAAACGGGCTACAACAAATGTCCGGGCACTTTGCACGACAGGCTACCATCCGAATGCAAGCCACTTGTTGTCAAGGAAGACGTCGTCGTGTCAATCCGAGCACAAATTGACGATCGATGAAAGCTTGTTCGGCAGCCTCGAGTTCAGCTCCCGTCAAAACTATTTCCGGGTGGCCTGCAACGAACACTGTTGCCTCGCCAGGTCTACCTCGGGCTCCACATACCAAGCCTGTCACGGAGCAACAACAACAACAACAAAAGAGAGATGAGAGTTGGTCTGATGCCCTAAAGAAAGACAGGATGAAGATGAACGTACCGTGTCTCAAACTGAAGCCGTCGAAGCTTCTCGGCGCGCATTTCTTGCTTCCGGTCAGTCAGTTTCAAATACTCGTTCCAGGCAACGCACATTGGAGGCATGGCAAGAGCCAGTACAAAGAAATACCACGGCAAAGCTGCAAAACTGCCTCGCTCCACGGATGCCGCAAGGATGATTGCAACCAGCCCTAAACCAAGGACGACGGAGTACGCCCATAATCGATTTCCTCTCCAGGGCGGTAACTCTTGTATTGGCATTGTTCCGTGCACAAAGGTTGCAGAAACTACGACTGTGCACAGGATCAGTTCAGCCAGGACAAAGGAGCCGGCAGACATGCGTGCTGCTCCGGAGTACTCTTTCATTGCGTCGCAGCGCACAAGCTTTGCCCAGTCCCCGGGGCCAATGGCACCAGAACAACGAGTGCGTACAAACTCAGGTTCGAACGCAATCATCAATTCTCCCAGAGCAATGAGGTGCAGCAGCTGAGGCAAGATGGCCGGAAGCACTGACTTTAGCAATGTGGAGGTGAAAAGTCGTCCTCTCTCATTCCTGCCGAAAGTGATCGATTGGTCATTCTTTGGCGGTACTCGATTCATAATGTCCTTGTCAGGATCGCTCCATCCCACTGTGAATCCAATCAACGGTAGTAGGACGAGGATATAAAAGACGGCTCCCATGCTTGGAACATATGGCAGGGCCGTTGACACCGCACAAGCTGAGAAAAGCATGAAGAAGGAAAAGGATAAGCAAGCCGAAATGTAGAAATGGACAGCCGCGACTGCTGCCTCTAATGCAGCGCGTCCTTGGGCAATGATACTCGGTATGTGTGACGATGATGTGGCACCACGCAGCCGAAACACACACGAGTGCGACGAGATAGCACTGACGAAGGAGACCTCCGATGGCAGCACCTTGTTGTAGACGCTTGGGAGGGAAATGTTGATGGGAAGAGGAGAGCTCTCGAGGCTCTCGGTGAAGATATCGATTGCAACAGAAATGTCAGCCGTTGAAAAGATTCCACAGTTTCTTGGTAGGTGAGAAAGGCCCACAGCGATGACAGTATCATGATATTCCTGGAACGTCTCAACCTACAAGTAATCAACAAGATTAGGCACAAATTCACACATGTCGTCGACACTGACGGTGTCATTATACTCACCATTCCTTTGGTTGTTTCCTTGGTGACATCGGTGAACAAGCTCACGAGTAGCGGCACGTTATCCACTTCTTCGAGGTGCTTCCTAACATTGTCAAGTCCGTGGGGGAGCTGTACCGAGTGATTTTTAAGCTTTGAGGACTACGTCTTCACGAGCAAGATGGCTGTCGACTTCACGAAACCTCACCTTTGCATTGACATCCCAATCGGCGTAATCTGAAACCATTCTATGGGGATCGTCTTCGCCGTCTAGCGGCCTCAACGATATTGCGCAGTTCCACGCAACGTCAATGCCCATCTGAGATGCTGTTACGCAAACCGATCAAGATTAGCGACATACAGCTTGAACAACGCGCACATTCGAACGAAGCAAGCAAAGTCCATCACCATTGACGTGAACCACTCACCGAGTTCCTTTTGTCTCCTCATGTTTCTGGGAGAAAAATAAACAAACCTCACCCCAGCGTCACTCAGGGTGCACAACAGATGTTGAATCTCCTTGCGAGGGATCACCAACGAGCCAAGAACCCCGAGAAAGATTTGGTTGTTGATTAGAGACCACTCTTCTGAGAGTGTCTTGTCCTTCAGCGATATTGGGCCTTTGATTGCTGGACGATTGGTATTGTCAAGTAGGTAGGTCTAAGTCCGAAGTCCGAAGAATGTGAGAAGACGATAAGCAACAACTACATCATCGAGTTGTTCAATCACATACCGATGGGCCGTCACGGCCTAGCCTGTTCTCCACGGTGTATGGAATGGGGGCGTAACTGAATGCACTCACGTCAAGATCAGCAAGCTTCCAGCTTCTGCTTGTTTCCAGAATCGTGGCCCTGTCTGCAGACGCAAGAGGGAGAATTGTTGAGTTCTCACCCTGCCACGCTTCATGGCAGAGTGTCGTGACAACTTCGGGGTCTCCGGCTGTCAAAAGCTGATACGCATTCGACCTAGAATCTCTAACAATCACAGAAGTGGAGTCTGGGCGAAGGAGTCCCCACCATCTCGCTTCCTCGGACCCCCTTTCGTGAGGATCCATCTCAAGTCGTTCCTTGACGAGCTGGCTGGATATTACGTGCAATCGTAGGCATTCTGTGAAGGGACTAATATCTCCGTGAATTCCATACGAGTTTGGGTTCTGCGAGAATCCAATGCAATTGGCAAGAGAAACCAGTTGATGACTGCGACGCTCGGCACAAATCAGTTCCACGAGGGACTCCCGTGCTTCCTGCAAATCTTCTGGATGACTCTTCTTTGCTGATACTGCATCATCGTAAACAGCAAAAGTTTGGCCATGAACCTTGTCGTCAATTTCTCCAATCTTGAGACATGCAAGGCCAATACACTATGTCGCAGGACCACTTAGAGCAATTCAATCGGGCAACACCCACAAGAGCAACGAAACAATGGATAACTTACTTTCAATGCCGGCAAATGCTGCCACCAATTAGGATCCTCAAATTGAACTTCTTGATCAACAGGAAGCATATGCTCTGTTTCGTCGCCATTTCCGCGAGACTCAGAAGGAGTTCGTTTTGGTTTGCGACGCAGACGAAATAGGTTTTTCTTCTTGCGTTGTCGACTGGAGTCCTCAGCATGCATATCTTGCATATTATCAGAATCTGTGTCTGAATCATGATCATTCATATCTTTGTTCCTCTTTCTAGACGAGGAGGCATCCACCGTGCTTTCATCCCCGCTCTCCTCCCCATCTTCATATATCGGGCACATGTCCAATAGCTTGAGCCCTTTGCCAGATGGAATCAATAGCTGTTGGGGGAGCGAACTGGGCTCGCATGCTAGCTCATCGTCCACCATGGTGAAGGCCGTAGCTACACCCAACTTTTCCAGCAAGTACACGGATGCGGGTGGGACTCTAATGATTTTGGGCCCCTTGCCATCTCCGGTGGTGGATTGGCGGTTTCCTGCTCGGTTTGTCGTGGACCGAAAGCAGAGCCGAATACTCCGTGCAACCTCCTTCAACGAGAGGCGTGACAATGCAGTTGCAAGGACATAGCGAGCAAGCAATGGGAACCTATCCTTGTTTTTGGCAGTCGTTGTTGTCGTGTCAAAGCTCGTCATTCCGAATCGTTCCGACTCGGGGCGCGAAAAGGGAGACGAGGGAGAATGATAAAAGCTTGAATGGGGGTGCACCGCGACCAGAATACGAGCCGAACCCAGGATTTCTAGGAAAATCAAAAAGGCAGGGGCGCCCACCGGCAGTACCCCGAGTGCAGCAAGGAAGGGTATGGGCACGATAAAAGATATATCCATGGTGGTGATATCCGGCCTCACAAAGATGATGAGTATTGTTGCCATAAAAAGTAGTAATGCCAGAACCGAGAGAGATGCACGGATGGCCTGAAGCTGCCTTAGTACCAAGGGTAGTTTGTGTTCCACAAGGGGGAGCCGAAGAAAAGTATCCAGCGGACTCTCTAAGAGCACAAAGATGCGCAAACTATTGCACAGTTCCATCAGCTTCCCTGATCCATCAGGCAACGTCGTTCGGCCTTTTGGAAATGATGTGTTGGGTGTGCTCCGGGCAAAGGATTCCAACGTGATTCGTTTTCCCTCTTCTATGGATTGTTGTGGAGCCCCACCAGGGGATTCGTTGTCATGAACCAGGGAACACTTGGAGGGCGCTATATCTCCAACTTGTAAGGCCACATAGTCGCCCTTGACTAGCAAGAGCGTCGGTAGTCGACTCCAAGATCCCTGACCACCCTCTTTTGCTAGCCGATAGACAGGATAAACATCGGTCAAAGAAGTTCCAGGCAGCTTGATTCCTTCCAGCTTGATTGTGGAAGACATCACGTTCGACCTCAACGAACCGTTTTCGCTGTCTTCCTTCTTGTCCTCATGCCGTTCCATGTTCTTAAGGAATCTCTTGATTTCACGCCGTTTGACACTGTCTACATCGCTTGTACACGCGAATCGACGCCGACGAACCATCCAAATACTCAGGGCGGAGGTAGCCGCCAGGAGAATGGCAGCAAACAGCTGCGACAGGTATACACGACTTTCGGCAGCAGCATTAAAGAAAGTGCGTTCTTCGTCTTCGGATGATACCCAGGCCATGCAAGCCAACACCAACAGTCCAAGAGAGAGTATCAAGGATCCTCCATACAAATCCATGTCGTTTTTGAGCCAGAAATCCCTCCATTTCACATACCATCTCCTGTTGGGATCGTTCTCATGGGTTATCGAGGCATTTGAAATAACCCTGGGGAAGGGGCCATCTAGATATTCCACAAGAAGCTCTTTCAGGATGGATCTGGCTTTGGTCCATGTCAGAGCGACCATGGTATGAGATACATATTCTTGATCAGAAAGGGCGGAAGTAATAAGATACCGGAACGGTCGAGAAAGGATAATATTGCCATTTGCGATCGGTTTTGACATCATGTTTTGCAGGCCAGCAGAGCTATGAATAAATATCATTTTGTCGCTTTTACAGTCTTGTCTCTTTGCCTTTCCCTCCACCTCCACCCTCAAACGAGCAACGTGTCCATGGGCAAAGGCGGACCACAAATGCATGCTGCATAGGAAGCATCTATCACACTTGTACGGTATCGGCAGCCCCCAGTGCAAAAGGGCGCGGAAATTTGGGATGAAGCCGTTTGAATCACGCTCCAAAGGGTTTAGGATGAATAATCGATGGGCATCTCTAGCTACTCGAAGAGGCAAGTTCTGTTTGCCGGTACCTGATACCAGTACTACTGGTTTCAAACAAGCTATTAATAACTAAGGAAGGCTACGAAGCGGGTATTTGTTCACAATTGAATGTACAAGGTCCTCTAAATGCCAGAATGAATCTAATCTACTTTCAAAGGGGACCCTTGGTCGCCCCCCATTGCGATACCATTCCGGTCCTCTATTGTACCGGTACCAGTACCGGTAAGTAAAGGTGAGAGATTGCCCTGGGGGTACCAGTACCAACGAATGTACTGAACGATGTTCGGAGGGAAGGCAAGAGCAAAGGATGCGAGGGGAGACTGAATGATTGAATCTCATCCGCTTCCTACGGAGCTAGATCGAACCTTCAAAGGCAATCACGTTAACAGATACTTTACGAGTACCGACCCATCAACTTAAAACTGTTTAGTCAAGATCTGAATCTTCGAACGGTTACTGCTGTCTGGTACGTACTGTACCGGTACCGGTATCTTATGCATCATCCTGAGCGAAAACACTCCGAAAAGGAAGGACACGAAACATACAGTATGAACTTTACCGTATGTACCGGTACTGACCTTACAGCTTACCGTACCGTACAAATGACAAACAGAAATTAGTGGAACGATATTATGCTTGTGACAACCGCCACGATTTGTACTTAGGGTAGATGTAACGTTTGGTTCGTTGTTTAAAGAGGGTGCAAGCCCGCGTGTTTCATCAGGTTTTCGCGGGCTCCACATTTTACTTCCGAAATCGAGCTCCGAGAGGAACCTCTTTGCCTTTTTGTCACAAAACTGATCTGAGGAAGAGCCATCGCGGTGGGTCAACCTCTTTCAAAGCAACAACAAAAAGCAAGGAAAGTAACATCTGTTTCGAGGAGATCATAGGCGTATCAATAGAAGAGTAACAACCGAGAAAGCAACAATGGCGTCCGATAGCGAAGTGAGTTTCATGGAAGAGGAGGAGGAGGAGCACTTCTCCGAGTTGGAGGCTTCCGACGAGGACGACTTTATGGAAGAGGAAAATGTGTCGTCTGGGCGTGGAAACAAAGCAAAAGGAAAGGCCAAGGCTCCAGCTGCCAAGAAGAAAGCACCGGCGGCCAAGGGAAAGGCTGTCGCTCTTGCCGACAAGAGCAACACGATCGACAATGACAGCGACGACGATCTCGACGATGACGACGAAAACCATCCTGCCAGTAAGCGACCGGCAAACAAACGAACGATCGAAGAAACCTATCAGAGTAAGTTCCTTGTTATCTGTTGAGATCCTCTTGCTGCTTCGTGCTTGTGTTGTTGTTACCATCAATTCGCACGATCTGACTTTGCGCGATTCGATGCCTTTTTTCTCCACGATGACGACAGAGTTGGATCAACGTGAACACATCTTGGTTCGTCCCGATACCTACGTTGGAAGCGTTGAACTCAAAGAAGATTTGATGTTCATTCTGGACAGCGACAGCGACCAAATCGTCGAGAAGAAGATCACGTACAATCCTGGTCTCTACAAGATCTTTGACGAGATTGTGGTCAATGCCGCGGATAACAAACAGCGCGACCCCGAAATGTCCGTTCTCGAAATTGAAATTGACGCTGAGGCCAACACGGTCTCTGTCAAGAACAATGGAAAAGGCATTCCGGTAGAGATTCACAAGGACGAAGATATGTACGTTCCTACCATGATTTTCGGCAATTTCTTGACGGGAAGCAACTTTGACGACGAAAACGAGAAGCGCACGACCGGAGGACGAAATGGATTTGGAGCCAAGTTGACCAATGTCTTCTCCACGGAATTCACTGTCGAATGCATGGACACGGAACGCGGCCGCAAATTCAAGCAAGTCTTTCGAAACAACATGCTAGAAATAGGCAAGCCCATTGTCAAGAACTGCACTGCCGCCGAGAAGAAGAAGGGCGACTACGTCAAGATCACATTCAAACCCGACTTGGGACGCTTTCAGATGCAGAAGCTTGATGAAGACACTGTCGGTCTCTTTTCCAAACGCGCCTACGATATTGCAGCTTGCATGGTCAATCGGCATGGCAAGAAGCTCAACGTGATTTTGAATGGAAAGACGCTGCCCATCAAGAAATTCCAGGACTACAGTCGGCTCTTTCGGGATCTCAATCAGCTGGTAGCCTACGAAACGATTGGAGACTGGGAAGTTGGAGTGGGATTGTCTACGGATGACACACCAAAAATGCAGCATGTTTCGTTTGTGAACGCAATATCCACACCGATTGGAGGCGAGCACGTTGATTTCATCCTCAACCAAGCCGCCAAGTTCCTTCAAACGAGGGTGGAGAAGCAACACAAGGGATGCAAAATCACACCGGCCCGTGTCAAGGATCATCTATGCGTCTTCATCAACTGTCTCATTGCCAACCCAACATTCGACTCCCAGTCCAAGGAAAAGATGACCTTGAAGCCAGCCAAATGGGAGAAGAAGTCGAAAGTCAAACTCACGGACGCATTCCTCAAGAAGCTCGCCGCGAAAAGTGGTGGAATTATTGATGCTATTCTAGAAACCTTGCTGTCCAGGCAGGACAAGGCTCTCAAGAGAAAGGGTGGAGTCAAACGAGTCAGACTGAATGGGATCTCAAAGCTTGACGACGCCAATCTTGCGGGAACCGCGAAGAGTTTGGAATGTACTTTGATTGTCACCGAGGGAGATAGTGCAAAGTCATTGGCCATGTCGGGATTGTCGGTGGTAGGCCGGGACAGATACGGGGTCTTTCCTCTTCGTGGAAAGCCTCTCAATGTACGAGATGCAAGCAAGGATCAGATAATGAAGAACGAGGAGATCAAAAACCTCGTCGAAATCGTGGGGCTCAAGTTCGGAAACACCTACGATGAAACTAGTATCAAGCAGCTGAGATATGGTCGTTTGATGATCATGGCCGATCAAGATCACGACGGGAGTCACATCAAAGGTCTCGTGGTCAATTTCATTCATCATTTCTGGCCAAGCTTGCTCGATCTCAACTTTCTTGAGCAATTCATCACGCCTATCGTCAAGGCAACGAAGGGACGACAATCCAAGACCTTCTTTACGCTGCCAGAAGTCAAGAACTGGATGGAGACTGATGAGGCAAAGGGCTTCACTATCAAGTATTATAAGGGTCTTGGAACATCGACTTCGGAGGAAGCGAAGGAGTACTTTGCACATTTGGAGGTAAGTAAAACACACTGCGAGATACCTGCTTTTCCCCTTTTGCGTCATACTCAATACTCATGCTTCTTCCTTTGGTGATTGATTCCCTTCGATTCGACTCGACTCGTAGACACATGAAGTCAAGTTCCAGAAGCTCTCAACGGATGTCATAGAGCCCATCGTGAAACAAGAAGAGGAGTCGTCTGATGTGGAGGAACTTGACGAGGACGCTATCGTTCCCGACAAGCCTGTTAGTTCTTCAGGCGGGGACTTGATTGATTTGGTCTTTGCCAAGAAACGTGTCGAAGACCGCAAGAATTGGCTGCTCAGCAATTTGAAGAAAGAGGATGAGCTGTTCCTGGATTATGGAAGTGTCCCCAAGGAAGGACTCAAGTACAGGTAGGTGCACGTACGGTACCTTTCTTCTGCGTTGTTTCTCGTAACTCACCAACTCGATTCCAACTAACACTCCTTAATACTCTTCCTCTTTCACACTCACACTTTCAGTGAATTCGTAAACAGGGAGTTTATTCTCTTCTCTCAATCGGACAACATGCGTAAGTGATCGTACGATCTGCTTGCTTCGTACATGTTTGTTCGTCCACTTTCAACAAAGCTCACCAAACACACCGTGCTTCTGCACACAGGCTCGATCCCTCATTTTGTGGACGGCTTCAAGCCTTCTCAGCGCAAAGTTCTCTTTGCTTGTTTCAAAAGGAACCTCAAGAAGGAAATGAAGGTGGCCCAGCTTGCCGGGTATATTGGAGAGAAGTCTGCCTACCATCACGGGGAGGCGTCGCTGATGGGGACCATCATTGGCCTTGCACAAGGTAAGCCCCGACACTACGTAGAGCAGTAGTTCCGAGAGCGAATTTCCATGCATCAACTAACTGGTCTTTACTGGCACGTCAGACTACGTCGGAAGCAACAACGTGAACCTACTGTCCCCGAATGGCCAGTTCGGTACACGACGAATGGGCGGAAAGGATGCCGCCAGCGCTCGTTACATCTTCACAAAGCTTGAACCTATCACGCGCACCATCTTTCATCCGGATGACGAAGATTTGCTGAACTATCTCCAGGACGATGGGATGTCCATTGAGCCAGAGTTTTATGTACCAGTCATTCCCATGGTGCTTGTCAATGGGTCGGACGGAATCGGAACTGGTTGGTCTTCTCAGGTTCCAAATCACTGCGTGCGAAAGATCATTTCAAACCTTCGAGAGATGATCAACGGCCAAGAGCCTCCACTGCTTGAACCCGACTACTATGGCTTTACAGGAAGCATCATCAAATCATCGGCGAAGAGTGGCAGCTACACAGTGGAAGGAGCCATCGAGCGTACGGGCGAAGAAACGCTCCGCATTACAGAGCTCCCTATCCGCACATGGACCCAAAACTACAAGGAGTTCTTGGAGAAGATGTTGGTAGGAGAAAAGGGCGACAAAAAGAAGAAGGAGAAGGAACCGGAGATCACCGATTTCTCCGAGAATCACACGGACACGACAGTGGCCTTCACGGTCACAGCCGACAAGGCCAAGATTGATGAATTCGTGAACGGCAAAGGTGGACTCGTTGGCAAGTTCAAGCTAGAAAGCAAACTGAGCACTACCAACATGAACCTATTTGATACTACCGGCACTATCACGAAGTTCAACTCGGCAGAAGCCATTATGCGATCCTTCTACGACCTCCGCCTAGATTATTACCACAAGCGAAAGGCGCTCTTGGTTGAGAAGCTCAAGCGCGACAAGCTCATGTTGTCGAACAAGGCTCGATTTGTCGAGGAGGTCTGCCGTGGTGAGCTTGTGGTCAGCAGTCGCAAGCGCAAAGAACTGTTGGGTGAATTGAAGGACAGTGGCTACGACTTGTTCCCAAAAGATCCCAAAAATAGCGCTGCTGGCAACGATGGCGAGGAGCCAGAAGAAGACGAAACCGATGATTCGAACATTGCCACACTCGCCAAGGGCTACGAGTACTTGCTCGGAATGAAGATTTGGTCGTTGACGTTCGAAAAGGCCGAGAAACTCCGGGAGGAACTGGCCGAGAAGACCAAGGAATTGGAGGATCTCGAAGCTACGGAACCCACCCAGATTTGGCTCAATGATTTGGAGGCCATCGAGAAGGCTCTTGATGACCGCGACAAACGAGTAGAGGCTTCCAAGGAACGAGAGCAAGAGGCTCGCGACGCGGCAATGAAGAAAAAAGGCGGCGGACGAAAGCCTGCTCCTCGCAAGCGAGCAACCAAGAAGGCACCCGCCAAGAAGAAGTCCAACGAATGGGACAGTGATATGGATGATGCTTCTGATGTGGAGGTGGTGGCCAAGAAACCCGCGGCCAAGAAGGCACCCGCTAAGAAGGCACCGGCTAAGAAGCCCGCCGCTGTTGCAAAGCCCCCTTCCTCTCCTACCCAAGATGCCCTTGCGGAGGAGTTCAGCAAGAACGTGTCAGTGACTCCCGTTGCGAAGAAAGCTGAAAAGAAGCGCAAGGACTCGCCCTCCTTGTCAGATAGCGACCATGAGTCGGTTGCATCCGCCTCCAAAAAGGCCAAGACAGCAAAGGGCAAGGCCGCCGCCAAGAAGGAGGAGCCCATTGAGCTCGACGACTCTGACTCGGAGGATGAGTCTCCAATGAAACCCGCAGCAAAGGGCAAAGGCAAGGCCAAAGCCGCTCCAAAGGGCAAGGGAAAGGCTGCTCCAAAGGCCAAGGCTGCTCCAAAGGCCAAGGCCGCTCCAAAGGCCAAGGCCGCTCCAAAGAAGAGATCCGTTCTTGAAGATAGTGCTGACGAGGAGAGCAGCAGTGATGAGGACATTGCCACACCTCCTCCACGTGCTCGCAGTGGCAGAGCCCGTGCAAAGCCTATTGTGTACAAGCTCGAATCCGACAGTGAATCTGATGGTGATGAGTTTGATGAGGAGGACTAAGCAAGAGATGGGGAAGTACTGGAATAAGAACATGGAGAAGGCCTTGATTTGATTACCCAGAACAAAAGCAAAATAATAGACACGCAGCCTTCAGTGGCGCGACATCCCAGTAAAACGAACAACTTGTGAACTCTCTTTGATAGATAACTACAATCATATAAAGGAGATACAATCTATTGCGAAAGTAAGGAGAGTGCAATCGTACCGTCACGTCTTCATCGTAGCGTGCGTGCGTGCAGTAGCTGCCCTTCGTCGCGTCACACTACGGTCCGCTAGCTCCTCGGTAGATGCAGAAGGAGCAGTCAGTTGAGCATAATATGCATATGTGGTCTTGTTGCCTTTTGGTAAGTGCCTTGAAAAGAGGATTGCTCCTGTTGGGGAACCTGTTGGAACTGCCTGCAGTGTGCTCTCACCATACTCTTCCAATCATCGTTATTGCAGCGCTTTTCTTGCTAGGTTAGCTTATTGTGGTTTCACCAAAGCTTATTGTCACTTCTCCATTTGCTTTCGTCGCAACATCCTTCATTCCCATCCTAATGGCCGGTACAGGCAGTTGTGATACCGTACTAGCTAGCTATATAGTACCATAGAGTTTGAACACCAACAACACAGGTAATCTACATGTACCTCAATGGCAAGTCACAAGGATCACAGCAAGAGTTAAGGTACGGGTACCGCTGGAGGTGCTGTTTATGCTTGGTGCTCTTTGGAAAATTGTTCAAGCGCGTGGGAATTGAATGTGGGACCTCCACTTTTCTTTAGTCGCGCAAAACATCTGGCACCAAAAAGCCCCCAATTTTGCCCAGGTGCAAAACCTGGCAAAGGAATGCCTTTTACGGTACCGTGTGGTAACCTGCCACCGCAACGAAAACGAAACACACAGACCACAACTATCCTTAGTTTCGATCCAAGTCCACACAAACACACCCACGCAATCATGTCGCTATCTCGTCAGCGCTTTGTCCCTCTCTTTTTGTTTATGTTGGTGATGTCCCTTGTCCTCTTTCAAGAGGAGGAGAAGTTCAGCCAGGTATTCCAGCTGAAACAACCGTCCTCTGTTCGTCACTTGGCCAACAACACTACTGTTATAGAAGAGGCTTTTCGGACAAACGGCTCCAGGAGCAAGCGAGATAAAGACAAGGTGATTGTCAAGCAAAATGCAAGTGGCGACAGCGATCATCCAGAAGAGGCCCAGTCCACGTCTTCCCCGAACCAAAAGGCCGACCCTGGCAAAACCAAGAGTACCGGTTCTCTCAGGAATACTGTCGTCTCACCTGACCCCCCAAGCGAAGATGCAACGAAAAAGGCGGCTGCTGATGCCCCCGCAGAGTCGAACAAAGCAGATTCTTCTTCTTCTTCTTCTTTACCATCCAAAGAGGAACGAATTGCCGCCTTTTATAAGCATCACTATGAGCAGGTGAGAGGCATGGCAAAGAAGAATTCCCTTATGCGATGGCATGATGCAGGTGCTTTCAAATCATGGGCTAATGAATTCAAGTATGTGCCCATAAAAGACGAGAATACCAATCTGGAAGATGCCAATCTGCAGGATCACAGCTTTCTCTACAGCTTTGAGCAGTCTCTCTGTACCGTTGCCAAAGTCGTTACCAGGTACCGCCAAAACAACCCAAATGCCTCCTGGCCCCATGTTGGCTTGGTCCGCTTTAATGCCGATTTTGGAGCCCTTTCCTCCAGGATTCCCAAATACACTGGAAAGTTTCGTTCGGGACCTCACACATGGAAGGGCGAGGGGTGCTCCATGGAATTTGTTCTCGACTATGTCAACCACCCCGATACCCTCGCTATTATCACAACGCAGTTTCAAGTCATGCGGCATGAGAAAATAAAATCCATCCCTCTGGGAATCCCGCGGTTTGCAAGTGGCCATATGGCCAAGTTCCTCAAGGAATACGACCTGTCCAAGGCAAACCGGTCCGACTTGATCATGGTGAATGTAAAGCCTTGGGGGCAACGAATTGAGCCCATGAAACAGCTCTTGGCAAATTTCAATGCCTCGGATGCTACCATTGAAGCCAGTATTTCCGGCAAGAAAATCGAGGGGTTATCTGTCCACAATGTAACGGAAATGACCAAACCTCGTCCTGACAATCCACTGTTCCTCCAAAACACCTACTATCTCTTCCAGAGTATCAAAGGAGAGAAGTCCATGAACATGAACTATGAACAGATGATTCGTTCCAAATTCGTCTGGGCTCCATCTGGACTTGGATTAGATTGCTATCGCATATGGGAATCCTTCTATTTGGGCACGATTCCGGTGATTGCTCATTTGGGTTTTATGGAAACAGACGGGTGGATGAACGAGACACTGCGGGATCTGCCTGTGGCATGGGTGGAGCATCACGACCAAGTTACGCCCGAGTTTCTGGAAAATGCGTACGAAAAGATTATTTTGGAACCGCCACCAGGAGGATATCGTTATGAAAAGCTGACAAAAGACTATTGGATTGACCTGGCGCATTCCTACCTTCCGCCCAATAGTGCAGGCCGAAGGCAAAGAGATGAAAAGTTGGCAAAAATGAAGAGATAGCCGCCACATGCAGCGGTGTATATTGCCAGCACAACGATGGCATGCTGGAATTTTGCTTCCTCTGCCTCTAGCTAGCCAACTCAAGGAAGGCCTAGCACAAGAATTGAGGGATTGAACACATCTCACCTCCAGGGTGCCTTTGAGGGCACCTTTTACTAGTAGCTCGACGTGCAGGACAGGTTGCTGGCCCCCGTGATCACTATGGCAGACCCCGCCGACCAGCTCGCCGCTACTAAAGGAGCTGGCAACTCCAAAGCCCAGCTGCCCATCAAAACGTACCAGGTCCATATAATGCATAGATAAATGATTAGCTATGATTACACAGGTTTAGGAATTCTGAGACTTGGCTACTGTCTTTTATGGCGTGTGATACCATACCGCTGGTAGCCAAAACAACCCAAGCAGTCAAAACGTACTGTACCGGACCACCTTTTGCCACACTTTTCCAGGTTCCTAATATAATGCATAGCATACTAGTACTAGTAGACAAATGGGGTACCCGGCAAATGGTTCACAGGTTTCAGGCATTCCGCAAAGGGTGAGAGAGGGCTGCCTCTACCGCTACTAGCTAGCTACGGTAGCTAGCCAGTACTGTCTTTTATGGCGTGCAATAGCCAAAAACCTAAGCACATGCTGTCCATCTGCCGTTGGACCCTTCGACGAAAGATCTTGGAGGTGCCGGCAGGCTCGCGAAGTAACTCCCGCCAGACTCCACCGTTGCTTTCATGATGGCAGAATAAGATCTTGACCACTTGAGAAAAAGTCATATTGGTACCAGATATCGATACACATACCCTCCCTCTATCGGGAGACAAACTCGACAACATGCTAGCATGAGACTCCTACATCTTGCTTACGTTTAGCTCGTCTTTGCCTGTGGAGTAGCGGCGAAAAAGGGCGGGTCTCTACCTTGGTGGCAACTCTGCGACGCTCCGAGCATTCGAATCTCACTTCTAAGAACACCTGGCGTGGGAAACAGCCAACCTTCTAACAATGACAGAGCCAGTGCTACTGCCGATGAGCGAGTATATAGTCGGGGATGAAGCCATGGCGGAGCAGACTGCTGACGCCATCCTGAAGCAGATGGACGAGCAGTTGATTGAGCTCATTGGGGTAGACAGGTCTCATCTCGTCGTGGAACCGGAACTGGAAGTTCATGTCGATGAAGCGCAACATACGCCCAAAATGATCCATCACAGCTCTCTTGAAACATCAGCAGGGCTTTCCGACATTACGTTTCCTTCCTCTCGGCACATGCTGCTGGATTATCCCATGGTACTGGACAAGCGACGGAACCCAGAGCTTACTGCACCCATACACGTGACGAAACACTCTTCCGATCGGGTATCCTTGTCTTCCATGTCCTCTGCATTGCCTTCTCTGGCCAGATGCGAAACCACGTTGTTGCTCGAAGATGACGACGATGATGTATCTCTGCTAGTTGATGACGAAGAACCACCATCTACCATTCAAGTCACGTCAGGAAGGGATTCTGTAACAACACGGAGCATTCAAGATGCAGTGGATGCTATCCGGGAAGAAGCATCACGAGTAGAAGCAGCATTGGCTATTGACCAGGTTCAGACAATGCAGAATGAATGTTTTTCCATGAGGAAGCTGCTTCGGGCACAGGCAGATCAAATCGAGCATCTGAAGAAAGAACTGAAACTGAAGGACGACAAACTGGCCATGATGGAACTTGAGCGTGATTTATTCAAGGCCGATATGGATGCTCTTGAAATAGAACGAAGATTAGCTGCCGCCGACAGGGCTAGCACTGTAAAGCGCCAGGTTTTGGGCTCTCCATTGAACTCCTCTGTCACTCAGTCGTCGAGTGGCGGGACCTTTCAGACAGCTGCCACTCATCTTCAGCAACCGACAACAGAACGCACCAGCTTGGCTAGCACTCCTGAAACGGTTGATTTGAGGTCCTTGGCAAATCAATGCAAGGGGAAGGCGACTCAAATGGAGGAACTTGCCGCCCAGATGAACGCCAAAGAAAGTACAGTGAAGCAATCAACCAAGACTGTATCTGAGGTATCGGGTCGACGGAGCCGCACTCAGCTTGGGGAAATTGGCAATGTTTCTTGTCCAAGAGACAGCACAGGCCCTGCTTGCGTACCCTCGTCTTCATCAAAGAATCAACTCGAAAAGAATGGTGACTCTCCTTATTATAATCGCGAGAACGAGAAGCAAGAGACGACTGGTTCGATTGTGCCATCAGCAGCGTCAACGGATTCTCGCAGCAGCAAGCCTTTTAGCGTGACAAGCGGTAAGAATTTTTCTCCTCCTGGGTCAGCGTCGATGGGAACTCGCACCTGTAAGCCTACCAGTGTGGGCAGCAGAAAGACGCTTTCATCATCCATTGGGACGCCATCTCGACATAGTAAGCTTCTGAGTGTGAAAAGTGTAAGGAGGATCTCCCTTCCAACAAAGAAAGATGGGATTGCCAATGACTCGCAGGGTCCTTCATATACGAAGAAGGACTTATCGGAAGGAACCCCCAAAGGAAACCGATCTGCAAAAGACAAGAAAGCCTTCTCCAAAGAGTTCAGGCCAATCCAACCTGGGCCCTCAATGGTGACGAAACCTCAAGTTGTGGCAGCTCCTGTGCCACGAAAGGCGAATTCGCCATCTACACCACAAATACAGTCGGAGAAGGAGGCCAAGGAGAACAAAACTGTGACAAATCCCCCCAAGTCTCGTGAACGCATTTGTCTCATGCGCACAGTGGAAAAGACTGGGGCCTTTCCAACCCTTGGTAGTAATGAGAAAACATCCCTGACATCCAGGAGTTCAGAGTCTGAGAGTTGCGCCAATCAAAGCAAGTCAGGGATCTCCGCAATCTTTCGAAGACGAAAGGGAAACAAGAAAGAGTCTGTCAAGAGACCATCTTGTGCGGAGAAGGCCCGCGAGAACAGAGACTCTCTGCAAACACAAGTGGATGAACTGGCGCAGCGCCTAAAGAATTCAGTGGAGGGCTCAGAAGAACTTCGATTGAGACTAGCTATGATCAGTCGATACTATGAGTGCACAGTTCACCGGCTACACGAGAACATTGTGTCTTTAAAGAAGGAGCAAGCTGCCATGAAGGTCGGCTTGACGAAGCAAATAAAGTCCATTGATCGCGAAAGGCTTTTAGCCATCAAACGGAATGAGCTTATGGTGAAAGAGCAACAGATTGCCAAGTTCCGCCGGCAAAAGAAGTAGATAGTTTTTTTCAAAAGGGGCGGGGCTTTCATCAGCACATTTGTCTATAGCAAGAAAATTAGTACAAACGTCTCTTGTTGTTTCTGTTTGCTTTGCAACTGGGCCAAGCTAGCTAGCTATCGCTGTACTATGTTCCCCGTTCGTCTGAGTCGATTGATTGCCCCAGCAATCTCCAGCCTTCTAGCCCTTGCCAACCCGCCATGAAACTGCCCAGGAGCCAGGACATCCAGTCCCTGCTGTGCAACAGCCTGTTCAATCTGATCCAGAACTTGAGACAACGGCACGCCATCATTCGACGCTATCGACGCAATCTTTTGAAGCGAGTTGGTAATTGTGTTCGTCTGCGCTTTTGTCACCAGCTGTTCCAGACCAGCCAGGTCACAGGTCGTTTCACCGTATTGGATAACAATCTTCGACATGACTTTTGTCTTTCCAGCAGGATTGTAGGCATCTCCAACGGGATATCGCTTGCAGGATGAGCGAAGTTTTTGAAATACACCTGGTTGGCAGCTGTGTTGCCCGTTGGAAGAACCTGATGCCTGGGCTGCAATCTGTTTTGCTCGATCAGTCGCATCATGCGTTTTGTAGCAATCCATCATCACAACATTGTCCGCCACAGCAAAGAAGTCCCCAGACCCTCCAATCACGAGAACCGATGAAATTCCAATCTCTTGATAGAGTGACCGCACCAGCCTAACAAATGGAGTGATGGGTTCCTTTTCAGCTGCAACCAGTTGTACCATCTTGTCATCACGGCACATGAAATTTGCCGCCGCGGTGTCCTCGTCAATCAGCAAAGCAGTTGCCCCAGCTTCAATAGACTGCAAATTCGATTCAATTCAATTCAATCATTTGGTAAGGGCAAGCCAACACAACAAGCACAAAGCAGCAGTGAGAATGAATCGCATCGAAACAAATCAAATAATGTAAGAGCCGCGACTGTACCCGCCACTCCACATCTTGGGAACAATGGCAGCCTAATACACGCAGCTCTGGTATGATTATGTTTTGTAGCAATACCAAAACCTCCTTTTCGGCAAGAAAACGCACTGCTCAAGCCTACGAATGGTCCCACGGAGGAACAAGGCTGGCAGCTCTATAACTTTGCCTTGACGCATGCTGGATCGATAGATCGATCAAAAATCGCCTCTACTCGTCTCACGTACCTCGACAATATTGCTCGCCTGACTGGTACTGCCACTGGCATCCGGAGTGGTGAAGTTTGTTGTGTCTTTTCCAAAGGGCAGATTGTTGATAAAGGGCGAAATGTCCACGGAAGAAACCGCTCTGCCATCCTCTGCTCGAATTTTCATGGCGTGCGGACTCGTCACACAGAATTCTCGCCCATCCCCTGGTAGCTTGAGATAGACTCCCAACTGCAGTGCTTGCAGTAGTGTCGATTTGCCATGGAATCCTCCTCCGCAAATGAGAGTGACACCCTTGGGAATGCCCATCCCCGAGACGGTTGTTTTGAGCGTTGGCAGATCAAAGCTGACTTGCAGCCGTCCCGGTGACGCAAATAGTCACTGGTGGCCATGGCTCGAATGGGATTGGAATAGAGTGTGGGTGGAATTTGAGCCACGCTGTTTTGGAGAACCACACGGCATCGCGTGGGTGGAGCAAAAGGATCCGACTGAGCACGGCCCACGTAGAGTGTAATGCCGGCTTCCGTGTTCACCCAGCCCTTGGTGGTCTCCAAGTCATGATAGGAGGGATACTGACGGCCGTCCATTTGTTGCAGCAAGCGACGAAGATCGGCCATGGATCCTCCATTGTTGTTGTTGTTATTGCTGTTTCCTCCATCGTAGCCATTTCCACGACCTCTTCCACCACCACCACCACCACGTCCTCGGCCACCTCTTCCTCGGCCACGACCTCCTCCTCCATATTTTTGTTTGTAGTAATCGCCTCGTCCTCCCATGTTGTCCACGCTTTTGGTGCTACCCTCTAACTTGGAGGTACTGCTACAGATTCTTCTTCTCGTTGCTGCTCGCAATAAGAGCGACTCTACCGGTAGCCTTCTTCTGTTAGCAGCCAAAAGAGACGAAATGAAGAAGAGAGGCTTTGCCTTCATCAATAGTAGCTACTAGCTAGACGACAGCAACAAAGATTGTGTTGGCATGGTGGCATTGGGTGGTGGCCACCGCATCCTCAGCCAAAAATTACGATAGCTGGCTTGCTTCTCCTTTTCGGTACGGTACGGTACCAGGTACAGTACCGTACCAGTCGAAAACCCCCTTGAAAAAGCGGACCCCCATTGAACGGTTGAAGTCTTAAATTGAACGGTTGAAGTTGAACAGTACTAGCTATCTTAATAAAATAGAGTACCCATCATAGTACCGGTACCGACTCATTGAAAGAGTCTGGTATTGTAATTGGGGAGCGAAATAGATGGACGAAAAGATGAAAAAACACAAAAACAAATGCTACAGCCCCATGCCCCTTGTTGTGCTGCATGGGTCTGTATCATTTGTTTGTTGATTTTATCACTTTGCCGTGGAGAAAAAGCACTCCCCAAGTGGTGATGCAGTGTTTTCGAGCGATTTTCAATTTCGAAACATGCATCATTTTCAATGGTGTATACCCAGTCTTTCCACTTTCCCTCTAAGTCATTCAGTCATTTCGTTAAATAATTCCATTAAGCTCCTCAAAACGATCACTTGTGGGTATATGGACCGTGTTTGGTGTTAATGCTCTACTTTCAAATGGCAACTATAGGTTTAACACTCATCTCAAACAGATAACAGAAAGAAATAATGGCTAGGTCAACTTTGAATTTCTCATTACCCATACCGTACCTTTCAATGAGTCGGTACGGTACTCAGAGTAAAAGCATGCAATTTTAAAAATTGGTACGGTACTTACTTTTAAGTCTGTGGAAGCTTTGTTAACTCTTAAGCCATGTTTTCTTGAGCGTCTCATTTATTTTTGTTTCAAGAGAGCACAGAGATCCGCGGACAGGGGAAAGTGAACTGCCAGAGGTGAACTGGCAGAGGCTCATTTTTCGTGAAGTTATCCTTGCCTCCTGCCTTCTTGCCATTGTGAAATGCATGTAATAAGATGAAGGTATCTTTGATTTGGTTCCAGTGGTTTCTGCTTTTGGCTGGTTTTACTGGAGTGAAAGTGATCCATGGTCAAGATGAAGATGTAGATGGGAGTGACTATGATTATGGAGATTATTATGGAGGTTCCGGTCCCAATCTTCCAGGTAGCACTGGTAGTGCATTGCCGGATGTCACGTTGGTGGCAGTGAACTGCAGTGATGATTTGGTAGAGTTTACAGCTCTCACTGAAATGCTCTTAGAAGGCTCTAGTGATTTGCTGCCTCTGCTCGACAGAAAGGTGCTGAAAGGAGAGTTCATGGGGATCTATAATTCTCTTACGGCTCTCAACTGTGATGCTTATCACCGGAAATTGAATCGGGTCAACTTTGTAGCTCAATTCAATGGAACCGACTACTACACTCTACAAGATCTCATTTACTACAATGAATCTCTCAATGTCAATCAGACCAAAGCTCTGGAAGATTGGTTTACTCCAGATCAGAATGGTACCGGTACTGATCAAGATGGAGATCAAGAAGATGCAGACTTGAATAATACCAGAAGAGCTGCAAGAAGAATCCTTCAGATTCAAAACGAAGTTTCCACCAATACCACCAACTCTTCTGGTGACAGGGAATCTTCTGATTACATGGGCTCTGTCACTGTCATGTATCAAACAGTGGGAACTTGCAGAGGCTGCCCCGTCACTGATGCTGGATCTTTTGAGCTGTACGACGATGCATTTAGACGGCGCTTGGCTACTAGTAAGGACATGCAAATGCGCAGGATCAATCCAGTGCAACTCAAGACACGCATACTCTCGACGAGGAAACTTCAGCAAGATTACAACAGCACTGACACAAGACCAGATTGCCGTTGCCCAGAAGGAAGCATACCCAGGCCACAAGCTCCAGGAGTACAAGAGTGCATTGATCTCATGAACGAACGAATCCCTGTCGTACAGCAAGAACTGGGTGTCTTACGAAACAGTGTACTCGTCAATCTCATACAGCTTGATGATCTATCCACCATAGATGATGACAATGCCACTGAAACTGAATCAGCTGGCACAATTCCAGATACTTCCAATTCGGGCAATGGCAGTTACCAACCTCCAGGAATTCGTCCTCTTCCGCCAGGTCCTCCTCCTTCGGATCCCAACAACAACAACAATATTGGTCTTTGCTGCCCCACCGGATACACGGGAGTGCTGCCACACAACAATTGCGCACAGTTTTACAACTGTGAATTTGGACAAGTCGTAGATCAGGCACCTATTCCATGTCCACAAGGACTGCTCTTTGACAGGAACCAGCAGGTATGCACTTGGCCGGCCGTGGTATCGTGCACTGAAAACCCCGTTTGCATTTCCAGACAAAACGGACTGCAGCTAATACAGCAACAGCAGCAAAAACAAAAAGAAGGAAATCACCCAGCCTTGGAATACAACATTTGGACGCGACAGGGACGGCCCAATGATTCCTCGTCTGCCAAACCCAAAACAACGCAAAACGTTCGAAACAATAACAAAGATGGACCATCCACCAATCAAGAAACCACCCCAAACGGAGTGGATGGGATGGAACCACACTCGCTGGTACATATGGATTCGTACGAGGGAAAGTCGAAAGGAGTCCCGAGGCAACAGGCAAGTCATCTTGTGATGATGATTGCCACCATAATAGCAACAACGATGTTGTTGTGGTGGGGATGACAACCCTGGCTATGCAGCTACGAGGATGGACGGATTGACGGATTTGCAAGCATAGATCTATAGCTAAACGCAGGGTTGGCTACAATTCACCACACCGTACTGTAAGACAGTATATTATCTATTCACCGCACTATGTGTTGTTTAACCGGTGAATGCCACCAAGCTCACCATCCAGGGACATCTCCCATGACGCCACAATCGACTGACTCGACTCGTCTCTCGTGACGGCATTTCAGGAGACCTCTGGCTGGTACCGGTAGTACCGTAGAGCATTACAACCCACTACTTCGGCGCCCGAAAGACCCCAGGGTAGGTTTGACAGAACGGAGGGAACTGTGATCTGCCTTCCAAAAGGACATCAAAAGCCCGGTGAGTTCTTCAAGTCGTCCATCCATCCAGGCATTGTCACCACGAAGTTCTCCTACGCTCTCGAAGTTCTCCTCGTCCTGTTGAAACTACCGGGTATTCATGTGGCAGCAACTGAATCTTTACCATGCATGAATCCTGGGCTCTAACACGGGAAGCAACTGAATGGAATCTCTTCCATGCATGAAAGAATGACAGGGACGTCAAGGAGCTACCGTAAGGCATTGACGAAGACGATCATTGTCCAACGAGACAAGTCTAGACTGGACGTAGAGTCAGAGCAATTACTAGGCAGCGTCGTGATAACAACCAGTGTTACGTTATGCCATTTCACAAGCTTTCTTTCAATTCAATAATAATACCAGTAGTCCAGGCAAGGCAGATTGTGTCCAGCCTGGCTGTCCAGAATGTCCCCAAGTGACGGAAACACAAGGAGGGAAGGCAACGATCCCTTTCTTAGTAGTCCCCGTCATCTTCGTCAGAGAAGTCCGACCCATCTGCGACACGGAATTCGTCATTGGGATACTCAATCCAACTTTGAGGCAACTGCTTTGCCAGTCGGCGATGGGTTTGAAGCTCTCCGGCACTCAAGGCAACTGCTCCCACAAAATCAGCAATGGATCTCAACACGCCAACATTGCCACTCAGAAGCTGAACAGGGGATTCCTTGCGCGGTTCCATCATCTTTTCCCACAGTACCTTTCCTGTCTCATTGCCAGCACTCTCAACAAAAATGTCTGCTGCATCCTTCGAGCCGAGCTTTGACACCATTTTGGCATGCAGAGCCTTCATGGAAAAGTCTGGGGCAACCAATGTTCCCATGAGAAATGTTTGAAAAGCATCATGGGTTTGAATGACACCCGTTGACCACGATAGAGCCTGAGGACGATGATCTTTCCACCTTCCATCTATACCTTCGCTCTTCAGGTTGCATGCCAATGCGCGTGCATCGAGCCCAATGGCTCCTTGCACCAACAGCCACTTTGCAATTGTCAAGCGCTTGGCCCTCCAAACAGAATCACAGGAAGAATCACAATTGTTCCAACACACACACCAGGGGCTGAGGTTGCGGGAATTCTTTGCCACAACGTCTTCCTTGGCTCCATTTTGAAACAACCACTGCACAACCTCCATGTTGCCTTTGAAAATCGCTGCGTACATTGGAAACCAAAACTCCCCACCGGCTCTGGTGGTAGCCCCACCATGACTGTGAACGTACCGGCACATGGGAAGGTCACCATAGAAACAGAAGTATGTCATTGGTGTGATGGAATGAAACAGGTCAACTCCAGGCGGCCACAGTGTCGTTGGTGGAAAAATGGCGGAACGACAATCATTGGGATCAAATTCTGCCTCTCTCAACTTGCGCTTGGCTGTAGCTTCATCTTCAGTGCTTGCAGCAACACCACGAGGAACACGAAGACTGCTTTCAGTGTGAACAGGACCCGCCTGTCGCTGCCGTTTGGCTGGTGGTTGTCGTCCGTGTCCAACAACAGACGCCATGGTCGAGAGCTTCAGAGTTTGTGTTCCGTTGCTCCTGTCTTTTTGAGACGAAGGACTGGACCTTGCGTTTAAGAAGCCTGTGTGATTTAGAAGGTGAGGTAAAACTGTAACATTACCTGAGCTTCCAAGGGCTGTTTCGCAGTGACGTGCTCCGAATGAGGTGCAACATCATGATTTGAGCGTCCTGTTGATAAAATATAAATGAATTTAGTGGATAGCTTGGGACAAAAGAACCAAAAAACCTTATTTTGACAATTTTAGTCTAATGAAAAACAGTCAAATAACAATTGGTAAATCCAATCAATCCGGAAGACCCCTCTTGGGACGTTTGCTTCCGCTTCTCGTGACACTTTCTCGAGCTCTTTCTTGTTGAATCTGATGCTTGACCAACCACAGAGCTCCATGGGACAGGATCGTCTGTTTGGCTTCTACAACAACACCCAGTGGTCAATACCCGCCGCCGCGTAGAGAAAGAAAGTCATTGCATTGATGGATCGCTGCTGGCTACGCTCTTTCTGTGGCGGGCATTCATCGAAGAAGAGAGAACGAGCAACAATCGAGACAGTGCTTTACATTCCCACGCTCCTGCTAGTTTAGAATTTGACTCACCAATCGAATCGAGAAGACTGAAGATTCATCATTCATGATGGAGAACCCAGAAGCGTCGTTTGGCGTATCGCCGTTGGGTGTGACGATTGCTCGAAAGCAACTGCAAGGAGACGATCTGTTGGAGCAGACGCAGATCAAAAAGGCGCAAAAGAGAAAGGAACAGCAACCCGTCAAACGAATGATCAAGCAAAAGCAAATCATCACCCGGACGACCAAGAAGCTCCTGGACAATGGCAAACCCCGGAAGAATTCGTCTTGGATGGCGTTGGTCGAAGGCGTGACGCTCTACGGGTTGTGTCTGTTTCTGCCTTCCATGATTGGCATGATTATGAACTTGGATCGTAATTCTGTGTCGTTTCTGTGGGAAGAAGTCCAACTCCAAATCTGTCATCGATCCACCTGGATTTGCTGGAATATTTTGGGCCGCGTCTTGCCGTCTCTAGACGACGAAGAACCCGAACAATTGACATTTGACAACTTTGCTTCCGATACCTATTTGTCCGACATTTATGTGATTGTATGCTTGACATTTTTCATGGCTCTGTGTCGTGTGCTGCTCGTCCACATTCTGGTACCCAACAACCTGGCACCCCAGCAGATGGAAGCCTTGGTCCGCTGCAAATCCATCCATCTCTTGTCGTCAGAGTATAAGAAAACCTTGACGCCCAGGGAAACTCCTAGAAGTGTCATCACTTGGGAATCTCTCAATCGAGAATTTGCTTCCAAAGGTCAGCTTCAAACATCGGCTTCCTCTACTTCCCAACCTCCCGCAGGCTTGCCATCGTTGCCTCTATTGAATCTTCCAGATCATGACTCCTCCGAAGAAGATGGACCTACTGCCCTGCAGCAGCGCCTGGAAACTCCCACTCGAGCCAGACTCTCCTACTCGAACGATCATGACCGCGAAGAAGAACACCAACCAACACCCATCATCCGACGCCTCTCTGGTCCTAGTACTCCCACTGATGACTGGGAGCTCTCCATGGACACTCCGGTTCACAACCGAAACACAATCTCCTCGGAGCGAATACAAATGGGAGGCTTTCTGGGAGGCTGTGGACCCAGAGATAGCGACAGTGACAACCGACCCCTTGTGGATGACAGTGAGCATGACCTGTCAGGGATGGAGACTCCTTCAAAGCCCATTAGTATGCCCATGCTGTTCCAACAACAGCGGTCCGTTACACCCGACATGATGGACCATGCGGATTATAGTCATAATAATATTGACGAAGAAAGCTTGCCGTGGCAACGACGTGGGAGCACAGCAAGTCTGGCTGCCGCGGCTGCGGCCGCTGTCCAAGAAGAAGAAGATGGACACAGCCTGAGTGATGACGACAACGACAACGACATGGATCATAGCAGTCATCCCCTGGATCAACAAGATCTCGTGGATCCATTGTTGGGGGCAACAACAACCCTCAAACAACCTCCCCCGGTTGTTCGACGCAAACCACAACGATTGTTTGCCGCACCGCGGTATGCTACGGCAGTCTTTCGGCTGCTCTACTGTGCCTGCAGTTGTACCATGGCATGGTATCTGTTTCGTGATGCCGACTTTTGGCCCTCGTATGTCGGAGGACACGGCAGCACCGCCCGGTGTTGGGATTTGAGTGGGAGTCTGGCGCTGGCCAAAAACTTGGATTCCGACTTTGACCACCGGAATACGTTGCTAAGACGATTCTTCCTGGTCCAGGCATCCTATCATTTGCACTCTGGCGCGTTCCACATCTTTTCAGTCCTGCTGCTGTTCTTTTTGAAAGATGGCGGCAGTGATGGTGAGAAGCAAAAAAAGAAGAAAAAGGATTGGCTTTCTTTGCTCCGGACTTTGATTCTCCCGCGAGCTATGCTTCAACATACCCTGTCCTTGTTCTTCTTGAGCATATCCTATGTCTTTTCATCGCTCCGTCGATTGGGCGCCATTGGGATGTTTGCATTGGACTTTAGTAGCTTGGCCTTGCACCTGTTGCAGACCTGTCTCAATGCTCCAAGTGACAGCATCTTGAGTCAAAAGAGGACGATTCGCGTTGTTTGGGCTCTGTTGGTGGTGCCCAGCTTTCTCTACTTTCGATTCTACGTCTGGCCCATGGTGGGGTATTCGGCGAGGGTGGAGTCCGAGCAGTGGTTGGCCCAACTGGAATCTACGCTGGTCCCAGGAAGTGCGTCTTGGTTTCGGTGGACGTTCCAAACCTGGATGGCACTTTGGATGGGGTTCCATGTCATCCACTTCAAAAGGCTCTTCTTTCATCCTCATATTCAGAGGATCATGAGCCCAAGCAACGAAGAAGCCAGTAGCGGAACTCCTACAAAGGCTTGAGGTTTGTTGCACCCATGATTCTTTGAACGACTTGGATCTTGGCTCCCAGTCTCTGGAGGCAACATGAAGAGATGGATGCTGAGACGTCTGTTTCTGCTTCGTATGAATGCATAAGATAAAAAAAGGCGAAATTCACAAAGCGCCGTGTTTCCCTTTTCTTGCGAACTTTTTCAATGCCGACACACCATCAGTTACCGTAAGGGGTTTGATGAAGTAAACCGCCAGGGGTTTTCTGGCAAGCTAGCTAGCTACCGGTATGGATAAAGGAGGACGAAAGGATATTGAGGAGCTTGCAATTGCAATAGTATGTTATGGCACTTGGTACCGGTACCGTACTCAAGTGACTTCGTCAGCGTTACGGGTATCCAGATCCAGATCATTCTGTTCTCCCTTGGCATGGTCCTACATCATGTAGTTCTGACCTATGAATCTGAGACATTTGCATTTGGTATGCACGGTACGAGCAACTAGACAAGACAAGTGACATACGATAAATACTGTATTCTCAATTATTGGCCATACTCAATGTCTGAAAGTCACCAGCAAACACATCCTCCGGGACCCGTCCACCAAAGGCCAACACTTGGTTCTGGTTTGGAATCTTCACAGCGGTGTGACCCACCCTACGGGCACCTTCATTTTGTAGTGATAAATCCAATGGGGAGAGTCCCCCAAAGACAGGTGAAGGCCCTGCCGTCCATGTCCATTTTTCGGTATCCAGCAAGAAGCTGTCTTGAAAGATGTTGTCGTCTCCGGGAGTGTCACTATCTTCTGTCGTCGGATCCCATCCTCCGTAGATGCAAATGGTCTTTTGATCCTCCATCAAGGTTGCCGAGTGTCCAGTCCTTGGCTTGGGCGGGGTACCAGTGACCGCAGGATGGTGCCACCTCCACGTAGTGTTGACTCCCTCAGTCTTTTCCAAGACATGACATGTATCAAAGGATTGGTGCGCTTCATTGCCTCCAAAGATGACAATCCTACATGTACAGTTGGTTCAAAAGAGCAAACAAAAACATCAGCATGGCTCCAGACAGAGGTAGCTTCTACCCTGTGACAACGAGCTGTCACACACTTACCGGTGCTTGATGTTGATCATGGCATGCTTGCTAGAAGAAACTGTATCACTTTGATGCCCCCCAATGACGCCAGCTTGTGTCGATTGAACAGCGGTCGCAGTGGCATAACTACGGCCTCTTGGTGGCATACCTTGGATTTTTGGGGTGTTCCACACCCACTTGTTTGTGTCCAAGACACTGACGGTATTGAGAAACTTGCCCCCCTTAGTGCCCCCGAAGATCACAAGCTCGTTGTTTGCGGAGCTCGGAAGGAGAGTAGCACAATGTCCACTGCGACCGGAAGGCATGTCTCCTGAAACATGAGGTGGATACCACTAAGGAAGCAGCCAGTCCAATGAAGTGAGTGCAACAAGCAAAGAAGACCTGGAATCAGAAGCAGATTGGCACTTACAAGCAAAATCTCAGTGTCTAAACACATCAGAGCATTCTTTTCGAAAGTGGTAAGACGCCCTGTTTTGGGGTTCATCACTTCACCTCCAAAGCATACTAACAGATCGCGTTCCGGAAGGAACGTGGCCGAGTGCCACTGCCGAGGCATCGATGATTCCGACGACATCTGTGGCTTAAACCAGCTTTTGCTATCAAGAGAAAAAACGTGGACATCGGACTTCGTAACAGCTACAATTTCCTTGTCCTTGTCTGTCTGATAGGCTTGTCCTCCATACACCAAGATGCGGTTGTGATCGATCATCGTCATTGTGTGTCCCCAACGAGCACAAGGCACGTCATGCTTCGTAGGAGATTGGGTCGCAGTTGTCGTTTCCTGGGCTGTATCAGCGGCGGTGTTCTCGGTCTCTTCTAGTTGCATTTCGATTTCCTCTTCAGCAGCAGCCTCCTCGTCTGCATCTTCTTCGGGTTTGTCTTTGCCGGTGGTGCCCTGCTCGCCAGCTTTTCCGTCGCCAACCGGTTCCTTCTCTGTAATAGCAGCCTCTTCCTTTGTTTCCTCGTCGTCGTCCGCTTCGTCCATTACGGTGTCTTCCTTGTCTTCCTTCTTTTCTTCTTCCATTTCATCCTCTTCGGGAAAATCGTCCGGTTTGAGAGTTGCCACCGATTCCTCTTCGTCATTGTCGTCTTCCTTTGGTTCCATTTGCTCGACCGTCTCCTTGTCCCTGACATCTTCCGCTTCGGTGGCGAGCTCGGGTTCGTGGCTACTCGAAGACTGCGACAGCTGCTTCTGCTTTACTTGCTCATCCTCATCATCACTGTCATTGCTGCGTTGGGAGCAGCTAAAGCTAGGCTGAGAGCAGTGGAGTTCTTGCTGCGACATTAGCATATTGGGAGACCGCTGTTCTGGCGATGAGGACCTTTGGGTCAATCCGGGAGACTGCTGAGTGAGACCGGGAGACTGCTGCGTAAGACCAGGAGACTGCTGCGTGAGACCAGGAGACTGCTGGGTCAATCCAGGAGACTGCTGCGACTTTTGGAGAGCAATGGGGGACGGCGGAAGCTGCTGCGACAACATCTTGGACTTTTTGTTGGCATTGCCGTTGCCATTGCTTCGGCTACGCTTGACAGGAGAATGGTGTGGCAAAGGACTGGTCCGACTCGCCACCTTGACTTGCTCCACTTCTTGACTGGCACTATGATGTCTCTTGCTGGCTTGCTGCTTACTAACATTGGCCATGGTGGGTGTGGGAGCTTGGGAGTCCGATGCCTTGAGCGCTCCTGCAGCTTCGGGCGACGCTCCACTGGCATGCTGGAGCATTCGCTGTTGGCACAAAGGGAAACTGCGTTTGTTGGTTTCCGTAGGAGATGGTGTCACTGACTCTTGTCGAAGCAGAGGTCTACTGAGATTTTGTTCAGCATTGGCGGATGACGTGATGCTTACTGTAAGATCACCAGTAAAGTTGTTCAGCTTCAAAGTGGCCCCAGTGCCACTAATCGCTTGAAACGTTACCTGGCCCTCAGGATTCATGCTTGGAAACAACGAAAAGGCAACACCACCCAACGTCAATTGAAGGCAGGCATTACCGTTACTAGTATCACCCGTTGCCTGTTGCATCGATCGACCAGATTCGACCATGGCTCTGCTTTGAGGAGGAGCAGTAGCCGCAGAGGCAGGGCTAGTTTCGCTAGTGGCATCGCCCACTGGCACGTCTTCGAGGACTCTTGTTGGCATGGTGGTGGTCTGATACAACCGACTACTACAATGAGTTACTTTTGTTGTGAGTGTGACAATGCTTCTTTTTTGACCAGAGCGAAAGAGCATTGGACGTTGGAAGTCGAAAACGGAAATTGTGAAGGCAAAACGCGCCAAAAATGCCGCGTAAAATAAGCCTAAACCTTACCCGAGCGTGAATGGACTCAAATTCACAACTAACTCTCGGAACGCTTTGGACCCACCAGAATCCAAAGATGTGTCAAGAGAATGAAGTAAGTTGCCTCCGGGTGTTGTTGATATAGAATCTCTAGAACCATAGTTGCCAACACTTGACAGGGTACTGTAGCATGAACGAAACAACTCCATCTGATCGCCGCACAGTGCCCTCTTTGAAGGGATCTTGTCTCTGTGGAGCTATTCAATGGCAGTTGGATGATGTCCAATTGGCCCAGATTTGTGTTTGCCATTGCGGAATGTGCCGACGGCTCTCGGGGAGCACGTTCATTCCTTTTGGAGCCATCGAACGTGCCAAGCTCTGGCCTGTCGTAAAAGACTTCCCGACGCTCAAGTCGTACCAGTCGTCCTCGACAACGACACGATACTTTTGCGGAACCTGTTCGTCTGCCATGGTCTTTGACTATCACTTTGAACCAAACTCCTTGTGGGTTCCATTGGGTTCACTGCAGGATCTGGATCCATCCTTATTGGACTCGACAAGAGACTCGCTCATTTTTGTCAATGATCAAGCATCCTACGAGACCACTCTCAAGTCAGACCTAAAAGAATTTTCCAGCTTTGGTTTGTACAAGAGTGATCCATGCCAACCCTGCAAGAAATGGGACGAGATACCAACATTTGTATCCACAGCGGCTTCATCCGAAAGTGAGAATCAGGTGGATTTGAAAGACTTGCCAGGGGCTACTGAAACTTAGTGTGAACACGCCTGAAACATATCATGGAACTGCTAGTAACAACAGGCGCGAGACGCAGCAAGCCTATAAGCAAGCTGGGCTTGGTCATTACTCATCTAGTCTAAGTGCTCTACAATATCCTGGCTAGCTAGTGGAAGATCAAATGAACCATTCATGTCTGTGTTCTAATGTGTTATTTGTGCCAAAGGCTTTCCTGAATCTCTCGTCCGAAGGGGATAGTTGTGCTAGGCTCCACATCTCCATCTAAACCAAAAGCAACCAAAGGCATGATCATTCATGAACAACCAATGCATGATTGTTCACGAACCAGGAAACACTCAATCCATAGAGGGACCAGGTCATACCAAGACAACCAGAAGGATGATGACAAGTATCCCCAGTTTCGTGTACCATACTTTCATTGACATCTTTGTGGTTTCTTTTCCTTATCTTATTTTGTATCCGCTGTGCTGTGGGGAGTGCTTTGGTGTTGGATTTGTTGGATCTGTTGCTTTCTTTTGTGATTGTGAAAGGGTAGCTGCTGAACTTTTTATGATGGTAGAACTTGCTTCTTGGCCCAGTCAAGTCAGGGATGGACTGCCCGACTGTGAACTGGGTCATGGCCAACCTGGATTAGATTCTTTTGCAATAGAGTTGAGGATAGTTGCATCTCCAATCCAAACCACAACCGCAACATCCCGATCCCATGGCGCCGATAGATAGAAGAAAGAATCGGTATCCGTCGAGCTTCCGTCCGTGTGATTATCCTTTGAAGATAGCATATCAAACGGAAGAGTGCAGCAGTCCTTCTTGTCGGTCGGTAGAAGACAATCGGTAACTGTCGAGCTTCCCCCCATCATCTGATTATCCTTTGTTAATTAAGATGGTCCATGTGAAAGAGAATGTGAAGCTCGGGTTCCTCCTGTCCTCCTTGCTATTCTGCCTGGGTTCCTTGGTAACATCCCACAAGAGCTTTCAGATGGGCCCTCGAGACTTGCCCACCCTTCAGCCCAATGTGAAGCAGTTTTGTCGATTCGTTTACAAGGCTCGCGATCGCTGCCTCGATGAAAAGAAACGACAAGATCCTTCTTGTCCGAGCATTATGACTCAGGCATCGCAATGCGAAGGGGCAGTCAAACTAGCCTATCGCAGCATCAACACGTGGGGATGTTCTTATCAGTTGAGGGATCAGACACTCTGTGAATTGGAACGCTGTGGGGGCTATCACGGCGTCAGTGTCTTGCGTACGAACGACGCACCCAAAGTCATGGGCGCCAACAGTGAGGAATTCAAGGAAGCAGTGGAGGGGTGCGCAAATCACTGTAATACCATTCGAAAACGATTGGATCAGTGCATCCAAGACAATGTGCATAAGGTGTTGAAGAAACAGGGGATTCGAGTAAAAGAAGATTGAGTTGTTGTTTGATCTTTCTGTAAAACAAGCTAGGAAGCAGGGTCCTCTTTGTCTGAAAGTGGACGAACTCGATCCCACGCCACTGCAAGTCAATGGCACCAAACACGACAAGCTACAATCATTACCTCTGATGATCCTATGACGTGCACACAATCTTGTGTGTTGTGAATTATCAGACAAAGTGTACAAAATCAATCAACCTACTCATTATCATCATATCCGCTCATCATGGCCATACCAATCCTCAAACAGGTTCCGAACTTGTTGTCGCTTTTCATTTTCATCCTTTCCCTCTGTCCAATCGACAAAGTCTCCCGCCAGAGCTTTTGCAATGCTATCTTCTTCCGAGTCCACCAATACTTGTTGTCTCAACCATTCCACAATCTGTGGGTGTCCAAACGCCACGGCATGTGTCAGTGGCGTGTTGCCTCCGTGATTGGGTTCGGTAAAGTCCACTCCTACCGTCTCCGCCAAATACTGACACACTTCCAAGTTACCCCCCGAGGCTGCCCAGTGAGCCACGGTACAACCATTGCGATTGGCTACGTTGGGATCGGCCCGGTTCCGAATGAGAAACTTGACCGTTTCCAGTGTCCCCGACCATGCGGCCCACATCAATGCCGAGTTGCCATCTCGTGTCAATTGACACACCAAGTCTTTTCGGCTGGGTCGACCTTCTTCGCTTGTTGGCTGGTTACTGTAATGATGACATGCATGATCCACCTGTGACAAGAGGTATTCTGCCACGTCCTTGTGCCCACCCACCCCAAATTCCCGGGCATTGGCTCCCGCGGCCGCCCAATGCAGTGGTGTAGCCCCATCGCGCTCGGCTTGGACCCAGACCCCCAAATGGGGCATCAGCGCCTGGACATTCTCCAAATTGCCCGTTCCAGCCGCCCAATGCAACAAGGAGACTCCTCGGTTGTCCCGTTCCAAAGGATTGGCTCCATGTTGGATCAACAAGTCAATCATTTCGGCAGAGGTAACATTAATGAAATCGAGTGGCCAAGTATTGTTGTGTTGGCACAATTCATTGCGGCTTGCCGCCATGAGCCCACGTCCAAACATGAAATCAAAGGCCTCAATTTGTTTGGATGTAATGGCAGTAGTAGTCGTAGTAGTTTTGTGTTGTTGTTGCTGCTGCTTTTCTTTGGCCCATTGATTGCAGAGCGCCGCAAATTGTTTGGTGTTACGGCAGCTCGTGAGAAAGAGTTGCCATCTATTGGAAGAAGAAGCATGCTCATCATCTTCTTCTTCTAATAGCAACTCTTTGCCATGATATAGATTGGCGTACACCAAAAAGGCATGACGAGGAGCGACGATGCGTTCCAATCGAGCTCCATAATACTGGGGTGGCAATGTTGTTTGGACGAACGGGGGTAGCACTTGATGATTCTTGTCGTCGTCGGACGATGATCGCGGCGTGATTTGGAGAATGGTGTGTTTGAGGAATTTCATTTTGGGTTTCAAGTGTCGTGGAACATCGAGTTGTAGCAGTGGTGGAAATCGTCGTTGCATTTCTTGGATTTGCTGCTCCGTGTAGCCTCCAGCCTCCATCAAGTATTCTTTGGGGCTCAACTGCAAGTCTGCATTCGACGACTTGTCATTATCATTATCGTGGCGGTAGAGATATCGGAACGAACTGTTCATTCGTCTTGCTTTTCTGGCTTGTTTGGCTCGATGATCGTGCGGACGAGTATCCTCCTCGTTATTATTATTTTGGAATGGTATAAGATTCGTGGTGGTGGAATCTGTCAGGGTGGAGGCACGTAGAACCAATCTAGTTCTCGTGGGAAGGCCATTTCGCCTATTACTCTCACCAGGATACCTCCGAGAAGAAAGTGAAAGACCGTGACATGGAATCGGTGCCAAGGTCCACCACCACCAGAATGAGATCCAAAGCAGAGACTTCATGTATGTTATCCAGAAGCAACCTTACTGTTCAACAACCTAACTATCTGATGGATACCGGTACCAGTACCCTCCAACAAAAAGAAGACAAAATGAGAAATGAGGGAAACATCAGTTTGGATCTTTCTATGGTTGGATGGCTCTATCACATACAGCTCAGCAGGCTATTAGTTTGGTCATTGCTTTTGCCACCGGACCGGTCGTTCAAATCTCCAAATCCAAAGCCACTTCCGCGTTTCTTTTCTGTTTTGGGGGTAAAGGAGCAATCTGTTCCACAATCTACGATATCTGTGAGGGTATCTATTATTGTTTCGGTGTTATCATATCTATTGTTATCAATTGAGTATTGGTGTTGCCATTTGTTTTGGAGTATCTATAAGAAAGATGATGTTTCCGTCTTCTTCAACGAAAGAAGACAACTTGAGTCACGCGGAGGATGTTGTACTCTCCCCTCTCTCGTCGACCGCCTCGGAAGATACCTTTGAAACCAACTCGATATTGGGCTCGCCACCACAAGACAAGATTCCTTTGGAGAAAGCATTAGAAGATAATGACGAAGCACACGTCCCCGTGGTGATTGTCCCCTTGCCTTCGACTCCACAACACATACATCCAGATACCCCAAGCACCAATAACCCTTCCATGAGTGAAAAGGCCACGGCATTTTTCTTGTCATTATCTTCCGCCAAACGCAGTGTCGTCATTATCATGATACCCTTGATAGTGGCCGTCACACTACGACTCGTCAGCAGCCGAGGACTCCAGATGCCACTGCCTCAAGTCAACCGTGTCATTGAAATTGACGTCAATGCTCCTCCCGTCAACTTGCCACAGGGACAAACCATTTCCTCGTTACCCGAGCATCATCATCTCACCAAAAAAATGCTCGCGGAACAAGATTCTTCTTCCAAATACAGCAACAACAATAATAGTCCCTACAGCAGCAGTCGCAAAGCGTCCGAGTCACTCTTGTTACGTGAACAGCAAGACGCCATTCCGCTGGTGGTCGATCGGGGTGAAAAGATACCCATCGGAGTGGGCATTCAAAAATTGTCTGCCGCCGAAGCACTCCTCTGTAGAGATTCCGTCATTAATTATGTCATTAATGCTACCAATGGCAAAGACGAATGCACCGGACTTCAAAAAGCATTTGATGAAACCTGCAGTCAAGAAGATGACGATCAGCAGGAAGCAGCACACGAAGAACCCAAACGACAACGAAAATTGAGACGACAACAGCTAATGGGGGCCAATGAAGTTGTCGAGTCTTTGGAGTATCTACTGCAGCAAACGGTACAGGGAGTACACTGGGTGCTCTCTTATATAGTACCAACCATAACACCCAAACGACCCACATTCAAAGCACACGATGCCGTTTATCGTGTCTTTCGCCAAAAATTTGTAACACGACAACACCACCACCACTCCAAAAACCAAACGACAATAATACGCCGCAACAATCACACGACGACAACAACAACAATACGTGACAACAAAACACAAATACAGAATCAGAGAAGAAGAAGAGTCGAGGAAACAACCTTGCGCGAAACAGCGCCAAGAGATGAATCTGAAGAAGAAGACGACAACAAAAATGTACAAGATGACGATGATCTCACCAATAAAAATACAACAGCGGCAGCTGCTGCCGAAGACGAAGAGACAGAAGAAGAAGAACACGTCAAGGTCAAGACGCCTCATACGTCGCTCCACTTGCCCACGGGACATGTACACGTCTCTAGCAAAACACTGGAAAAGACACTCCTCCTCGAACGAGAAGGACAGGTGCTCAAAGAGGTCATCAAGGCCGTCAATGCCACCCACAATAATATGACCAAACCCAACGCACGAGAAGATGCCGCCGCGTCCGCCAAAGCGGTGGATGAAACCAACAAACTTGTATCGGCTGTATTGAACGATCCCACATCGGTCGAAGCCAGGGCGTGTTGTGCTTCCATTCTCAATGTATACCACGAAAATTGCAATGTGGATGCCGAAGAAGAAATATCCGACAAGCGATTGTTCATTGTCGTGTTGATCATGGCATTTTGTGGCATGGTCAAGAGTCTCATTCGACATTTCAAAATTAGATGGTTGCCAGAAGCGGCGGGGTGTATCTTGGTGGGTGTGGCCAGTGGATACGCGGCATCGTACTTTCCACATCAAGACTTTTCGTTTGATGGGAACTGGTTCTTGCGGATATTGGTGCCTCCGATTGGTAAGTGTTGTTTTGTTGTGTTATGCGCGAACGCACTATGTCTGTACATGTTCTTCGATTCTCACCCTGTCCTTGTCGCACTGCTGCAGTCTTTGAAGCGGCTCTGAGTATTGACAAAAAGTCATTCAATCGGCACCTTGTACCCATCATAATCTACTCGACTGTGGGAACTGTCACTGCGACCTTCCTGACTGCCAGCATGGTCTACAATGGAACTCTGTGGCTGGGGCGATTCTGCGAAACTATACCCTACATTGAATCACTCATTTTCGGTGCACTTATCTCATCCATTGACCCTATTGCGGTTTTGAGTGTCCTCAGCAACATGGGAATGACAGATACAGATACCTTGTACGTTCTAGTCTTTGGCGAAAGTTTGCTGAATGACGGCGTGGCCATTGTGTTGTTCCACACGCTGGTGCAGTTTCTGGATTCCAATGTCATTATTGATCAAGATGCAATTGTCAATGCCATTATTCACTTTTTTGTGGTGGCAATGGGATCCATCTTGGTCGGTGTGGGATCAGGCATCATGTGCACACTCTACTTTTGGGCCTTTCATGGATGTCAAACCCCGCTCGTGGAGGTGCTCATGTTCCTATGCTGGGCGTTGCTCCCGTACTATGTGTGTGATGGAATTGGCTGGTCGGGTGTTGTGACGTCGGTGACAGTGGGCTTTGTCTTGGACATGTACGTGATTGGGTTGGGAGACGACAAGGACGACATTTCGGAGCACTCGCACGGGTCGCCATTCCCGATCCATGAACCCATTCCCGAGGAACGCAAAACCTGGGATCGTAGCAAAGTGCGCCCCCTCTTTTCTGTGGAGGGCCATTTGTCCGCCGTGGCTCGCACCCACATTCATTTTGTCACGGAGATTGTGGCGACCATGATGGAAACGGCTATTTTTGCCTACCTTGGCTTGTTTCTGTTTAGTCACCGGTACCACTGGAACGGGTTCCATGTGATGGTGTCCATCTTGGCGTGCTGCGTCAGTAGGGCCATTATGATTCCTATTTTGAGTGCCTTTGCCAATTGGATCACGTCAATGCAAAAGTATCAGAACCGATGCCGGGGAATTCACAAGAATTCTCCCGCCACGGGTGTCATTGTGGATCGTAAAATGCAAATGGTGCTTTGGTTTGCCGGTCTGAGGGGTGCCATGTCATTTGCCTTGGTGGAGCACATTCCCTTGTTTGATGCTGTGACGGGAGAAGGCACCAGAGTGAAGGCAGAATTGAAGGCCATGACATCAGCTTCCATCATGTTTACGGTGTTTGTTTTGGGTGGGTCTACCAATTACTTTATGGACTATGTTGGCCTTTCCCCCAACAGCAAGATGGGTAGGAATACGGCCCCTACCAACATGGAGATGATTTCGTTGACAGCGGCAGCCAGAGGGAGCAGACCCGGTGATTCTACTAGGAATGGCACCCATACTACAAACCGTGGGGGCGATGTGTCCTTGGATGGTTCCAACAAGGCCAGCCGAACGATGCGACCCAGACTGAGAGTGAAGGGCTCGGAAGATACAGATCGATAGCATTACTATCTCAGCAGCCCTGTGAGTACAGACCCAGCAGCTATTTTACAAACGGAGACCATGGCTATAAAGAGTAGGTTCATAACTAAGTACTTTTGCCAGAATCTGTAAAGTGGGACGTGCACAAGAAAGTCCATGTAATGACATGCTTGCCTAAAGCTTAAAAGCTGCTATCTACCTAATTGTTGCCAATTTCCTCTTCATCTTCTGTATCCAATGGGTCCACGGTTTCTGCTTTTCAAAGCCAGCAAACAATGACATGGTGAAAAATAGAATTGCTTGCAAAGCTTCTGGTACAATAGCAAGGAGGGACCACTAACAGTGAGCTGTATGGGTGGGTGGTGGTAGGAAATGTCCCTGTATGAGGTGGAGTTAGGTCAGCTTTAATGGCCCATTTTAAAGATTTATAGGAATGCCTTAAAGTATTAATGTACATGCGGAAATAGAAAACCGGATACCTTAAAGTTTAAATGTATCCATGGAAATCCCGAGCGACTTTAACACGTGTTAAAGTGGGAAGTTGGGAAAAAACTTTAAAGTAAAATTGCTATGTCTGTAGAATTTTTAAAGAATAGAACTCTACACAGACATACATTTAAGAGTAAAATGCTAGATATTTTTAGTTGGAAGTTTGAGAAGGGTTTTGGCCAGTTCAGAGGTTATTGTTTGCTCTGAGACCTGAGACTTCTGCCAGTTGTTTGCTTTCACCTTTCACTGATTGCTTGATTGATGACTTTTGTCCCTACTGGTTCTTTACAATCTATATATTATACTAATTTGTTGTAGTGTTTCCTTCATTCGTTCCTTCATTGATGCGTGCTCATGTTATTTATTTGTTTTCATCTTCCAAATCACTAAAGATCATGGGATCCGATCGTTGCAATTGTTCCTTGAAGAGTTCGGCTCGTTCAAAGGGGTATTTTCCACACATGGCCTTTCCTTCTTGATCGGCTTGTTGCACGACATTGGCCGCCTGATCTTCGTCCATATCATCGACAATGGCACACAATCGTTCCACGACATGCGTGACATCGTATCCGTCATCTCCAATGAGCATGAGTTTGAACATGGGAGCGTCTTCAAATTTTTCTTCTCGTCGTTGAACGGGTTCGGCGGGTTTGGCCCTTTGCACGATTCTGACTTTTTGTTTGGTTTGGACTTCGACGGCCGTCTTTTGTCCAATCTTGGGCTTGGCAATGGCAGCGCCTCCGTCCTTGTCCTTGTCGGAAAACAGACGAGTTTGTCGGGGAACTGCAGCCGGTTGCAGGGTAAACGAATGGCTCAGTTGGAACAAGGCCAGCAATAGAAGCACAAGAGAGGAGATTGTTTTGGTCATGGTGGCACTTTCTTCTTTTCTTTTAAATAGAGACAGAGCAATGGTACGGCCTGGTAGACAAGAGAATGAAGGGTATCAACGATGAAGAGACTTGCGGAAGAGAAGAAAGAAGTGAGGACTGCATCATGGGAGGAGAGACTGACAGCAAGTGCATCACGGCACCCTTCAACATTGGGCAACACGTGGAAGCAAGCGTAGCGGGAATGGATAAATGAGTGACTCATTCATTCCCAATAAGGGATTCAGTCACGAAAACGGTTTAAAAGGTGTCAATTCAAAGATTTAACACGCGACCACCAAGGGTCATTTGAAAAAGTCCCAGCAAAAGAAGAGCCACAGCAAGCAACACAACCACGCCGTGTTACTGCTACACTGTACCGTGTTTGGTCACTCCAGCCAAGCGATATTAGTCAGGCCACAACAACAAACAAGTCGCGTCTATTGTTGTCTTTCCCACGCCTTATCTATTAGATACGGTACCACTGCTGTTACTACCATATAATATTGGAACAAGCTAAGATGAGTGCCAACGATTTTCGAGTGGGTGATGAGGAGGACGAGATCAAGCGACCCGATCCTTTCCCGTATTCCGAGACCGAGGATGTCATGCTACCCGAAGACTATGCTCCCACAAGACGTGAGTGATGGCCTCGTTTTCTTTCCGGAACAGTGGCGGTGTGCCCTTTGTTCTGTTGGTTGCTCTGTTATCGACTGCACTTCTTTTTACTTGGGTATATTTTAGATTGTGTAGAGATCTGGACTACCCTCTGTCGACCTCCCAGCCATCGAGCCAACGAACAAATCGATTGCTCTAAGCAAAGACGCTCAATTTTCTCTTTTCTTCTTCTTCCCACAGATGATGTCATCAACGGTAGAGGGCGCAAAAGTTACAATCATATTGCGAACAGGAGGTGAGAGAATAAAGTGAAACTGTGTCTTCTACCGTTTCGTAGCGGCTAAATCTCACTGGCACACTTATTTGTACTCTGCGCCTTTGCCATGGTTTCCAAAGGTTTCGTCAGTTGATCGCCATGAATCTGGAACGATATCTTGCTGCTAGGTGCAAAGTCGATAAGACTCTTGTAGGTCAGTCTATCAATTTGGCTGCGCTGTGTGGTCTTGGAACCTCTGCTGTTTGTTTGTTCGTTCACGTCTCCATCCTCTCCTCACCCGTGGTTGCCGGTTCACTGCTCTTCTTTCCTCTCCACAGTCGTGGGAATTGTCGACACCATCCGCAATGCCAAACCAACGGGAGGATTCCTCAAGCGTTGTCCCAAGACGGCACGATGGATCTCCTTGAGCGACGAAAGTGCCCGAGAAAAGGTAATTTGCTAGTTAGCCAGGAGCTTTGCGAGTCTCGGCTCTTCGTTTCCAACTTTCCATCTCTAATGTTTGTGCTGAACTTTGTTGCTTTCTTTTCCATTCTTCCAATCCATCAGGTGGGCCACTGTCTCCGTGACATGATTGCATCCCAACGAGACAACAAGAAATCGGGAAAGGGCGCCGCCAAGAAAACCAAAGCGGCGGTGCGAGCAGCAGCAGCGGCCATGTCATCGCCCGGAAAAGAGTCGGCATCCAAGGGCCCACCCATGATGAACAATATGTGGCAACCACGAGCACCGGATGGTTTGCCGGCTCCCAAGGCCGCCAATCCCATGGCGGATCCGGCATCCTTTGCCATGTGGGCGTCGTTCCAAGACGGTCGCAACCCTGCCATGATGCCTCCACTGCAACCGCCCATGCCACCATTGATGGCTCCCCCCAATCCTCCTCCCGCTGCTGCGACTTCCAAGTCAAAACGGTCCCGGAAGAGTGCAGGTGATAATCCACCTGTCAGCTTGAACAACTTGGATACTGTCTCACTACAAAAGGGTAATCTACAAGACATGTCAGAACAACAAAGGAGGATTCTGAGCAAACTGGAGAACGGATGGAAGGGAACTGTGGAAGAATTGATGGAAGCTGTGAAATAAACCGATAGAGCCAAGGATAGAAGATGGCTAAGCACCGGTTCCATGCATCCAGGAGGAACAGCCGATAACCTTGAACACTCGTGTCAGAGACAAATGTATGAATGCATCACGAAACTAAAATTACATTATTTTTTATTTATAAACAAAGCAACTGTGTTATGTCATTGGGGGCAAAACGAACTACTCCCTTGAACATCCCTAACTCCTGTGATTGTTGGTGGAGTTTGTTGTATTGGTGGTCAGCCCCCACCCGTTCGCTTTCTCTCGTCCTCGAAGGCGACTCCACAGATCTAAGAAGATTCCATTGCCATGATGTCATTCTGTGCACAACACTACCCAATGTTGGGCCTTCCTTCCACACAGCGGGAACATTACAATGGCCATGGATCTCCTTGTATGCAGCGAGTGCTGAGAGTGGGATAGGAGAAACTTGGTGTGTAGGTCAGTGGAGCTGTGAATGAGCTTGGTGAGGTTTGTGGAGTACTTTTTGTTTCGTATGCCTGCTTAATGATTGCAACATCCTTTTGTTGGGACTGATTTCTTGGATGTCCTCATAGGTCAATCCTTCAGCATAAAGATCGGCCCAGCCACCCATGAGCCCGTCCTCACCATCCAGTTCTCGAAAGCATATCAATCTTTTGATATCATTTGTGACCATTGCATGAAGATTTTCCCACTCACGGGCCAAACGTATCTTGGACAGCTCGTGCTTCTCAGCAGGATGTGCCAAAACCACAACACCTGCCCTGAGGGAGGCATATGGGAATCGCTCCTGTGGTGCAATGTCGACAGCCACACCATCCTTATCACACAGCTTCACGAGTTGATCTCCGCTAAGCTTGCTTGAATCATACCGGTTGTCGTCATAGGCCCTCAACAGGGATTTCCCTAATCCCGACCGGTCTTGGTCCCATGCAGCGGCATTTGCCCGTAGCAACTCGGCATCTCGGTAGTCTTCGGAGAATTGGTTTTCGACGACCAAAACTCCAAGACAAGAAAAGAACACCACATCACCTCTAGCCAAGAAGCCTGAGTGAGGAAAGTGGTAGCAAATGTGTCGGATCCAATTGGTTGACCAAGAAATCGAACTCCAGTGGCGATTTCAGGTTGCACATCATTGCCTGATTCAGTATTGATGTAGGCGATGGCTGCCTTGATGGTTGGGTTGGTGGAGGGAGTGTCACTGGTTCCGGTGTGAGCAACTTGGTTCCAGTGAGCAACTTATCCCTTGTTCTTAGTGATGGCTGAATTTGATGAATTGTCAGTTCATGCCTCTTAAGATTCCAACCCTCCAAGTCTTTGACACGAAAGTTTCCAGCTTTCACATGGTTGTCCCGGAAGCCGGAAAGCTTGGTTTCCGCTTCGCTTGCACCAGTGCCTGTGCCGTATTCAGTGTTTGGTTTGTAGCTGCACAGCTGAGTAGCGTACATGTAGTTTACTACAAAAGGCAACAATGATTCCTCATTCAATGTCATGGATTCTTGTAGCAAAGTCATGTTCACCGCTCTCTCGTCAGCTCTTTTTGGTTGATCTTTTGCGTTGGCTTTCCTCATATTATTATTACCTAGCTAGATACATAGATAGCTAGATAGCTAGCAATCTGCTCTTACAGAATACCTAGCTAGATAGCTAGACTTTGAATAGGAGGAACCTCAAAGCTGGCTGCTAGTATCTGTTTTGTCTTTGGATGTTGTAGCCTTTACAGTAGAAGTTTTGGCCAACCATCTGGTATTTGGCAGGGCCAATGCTACTACATGTACCATAGCTAGTACTAGTAGTAGTCTAGTAGTATGGATGCACACGGGAAGATTTGCCGAGCCAAAGCAACCCTAACGCTAGTGATGGATCCAAACACTGACAGATGTCAGAAAGGTATTTTCGTATGACGGACAGACGACTCGGGATCCACAATCACGGTTCGTGATTGGGGATGTGTGACTCAAATCAGATGGTTATCCGATCATCATCAGATGGCCAGGTGTACGAGGAACGAGGACAATGGTCGTCTAGATGATGCAACTACAAAGGTTAGGAAGTTAGGTCGAAGAGATGAATGCAAGGAGCGACGGGATGGAGCAAATGAATGGACGGATGAAGGTCCATAGGTTTAGTAAAGTGGGAAAGCCCTCCAGGGCCAACCATGCACTTCAGGAAGATAGATCGACGAGATCTATCTGTAGATGAAACTGCGAGAAGCAGAGGATCGAAAGATCCTGGTATATGTATGCATATCGGAGCTCAGTTGTAGAGCTCACAATCTGAACGAGAGAGAAAGAGAAAACGAAACGAATAGCCAGTCTACTAGACAGTAGAGCTGGAAGGATATTGATTAAATTAGAGAAATTGTGCGTTCAAGTTCACACCTTTTCAACACGTTTTAAAACGATAGCTATCAGGAAAGAGTGAGCTTGGATCCAGGTTGTCAAACAGAAAGGAGAAGAATTGAGAAGTAAGTAAAGATGTCTACGGAGGTAGAGGTATCATCGTCGAGCAAGTATCCCATCTTCGATGGGAAAGATGAGAAGTTCAGGTTCTACAAGGTCAAGATGATGGCCCATTTATCGAAGTATGGGTACGTAGAACTGATGAAAGACTCTACGGAGATCAAACCGGACAACTGGGAAAACCCTACAGGTACGGGCAAGTTGTCGGACGACGAAGTAGAAAAGATCGAAAGTCTGCAGAAGAAGAACAGCAAGGCTGCTGGAATACTGCTGGATTCCTCGATCAATGTGGAGACCATCGAAGGCAAGTCGCCTTCGACCTACTGGCATCACACCAAACGACTGACCATGCTGCTTGGGAAATTCAAGGGCATGTGGGAGTCCATGCTGGACCTCTACGATGCTGAAGACAGTGGTGAGGTAGCAGCTCGACGAACGGAAACTACGCGATAAAGAAGGACATCAAAGGAAAACCCAAAGAAGTCGAGATTGGACTCGACGTGAAACGAGAAGAAGCTTGCGAAGGATGTGTTCAAGATATCGGACGAAGAGTACATCAAGGACCTTCTCGAGGAGATGCCGAAGAAGGAAGGAGAAACCGGAGTGTACCATGAAGTGAAGAAGAATGTTCTGCGAAGGATCAAGACAACAGGACATGGAATAACGGTAAGAGTGTGGTAGATGACTTATGCGAAATCTACGAGAGATATAAAGCACGGAACAAGTCGACAGACCACAAAGGCGAAACAGCTTTCATGATTGGAGGAAAACAATTAAAGGGCAGATGCAGGAACTGCGGAAAGATCGGACACAAGCAACAAGATTGCCCAGACAAGAAAGGTGAACGGAAGAAGCTACGGAAAAGGTACAAGGAAAGTCAAACGGTAAGTTCAGCAGGAACAATGGGAGCAGAGCGGAATTTCAAGTAAGAAGAGTTCAGACGGAAGTGCTTCCACTGTGGAAAGATTGGACACAGGAAATCGATTGCCTAAAACTCAAAGCGAGAACAACGAAATGTAGAAAGAGCAAACACAGCACAAGAGACAACGGAAGAGATGGCAATCATGGACGATGAGCGAAGAAATATGCATGCCATGCCGAGGAGTAGAGTTGTCAGACGATGAAACAGGAAGGAGTAGAACGAGAAAGCGTCGTGAAATGAAAAGCAATCGAGAATCATGACACGAGAATGGCTTCTGGGACGATGTTGAGAGCAGAGAGGACATGACGTGATTGAAGATAGAGAAAGCTGCGAGCAATAACTTATGAGGCAATGGACGCCCTTAAATCTCCTCCCAGAAGAACAAACTAACGAACTGACTAAAGAAGAATTCAGTCACAACAACGAAGAACCGACGTACCTACTGACCGCCGAACAGAGGGAGGCCAGTATTCCGACAGCGACACTCCACCGATTTAAAGCACCCTTT